>JAPTGZ010000011.1:13039968-13052303 GCA_029814645.1 Fowleria isostigma | reverse complement strand
CATCACATGTTCATATGTGTTTATGAGGTTTAGACCAAATACATTCATCCAGCTCTAAAACAGAACACACAACAATTATTCTGTTTACAACGTAGTAGACATGGTGTGATTTATTATATTCATATGGTACTAAAATGCAAGCAAATGTGAAAGTAATCTAAGTATTTGAATTACGATACCCAGACTGAGTAATGTAACAGATTAGAGTACAGATTACTTTTTTGTAATCTGTAACAGAATACATTTCAAAAGTAACCCTCCAAACACTGGATAGATCTATAAGATTCAGGAAAAAAAAAAAAAATCAGTGCTTAGACGAACATTTCAAACAAATCCACGAATATTAGATGAAGACCACGCATATCCAAATGCACTCATTAATAGAGGCATTCACAACAGTTAAAAACACTAATTTTTCCGAGTGCATTTGGCCAAAAATTTTTAAGTAGCCATGAAATTGCCCTTTCGTCCTCGTCATTTGTCCTAATTGAACTATTCATCTATAAAACCCAGAGTATATGAGATCCTGCTGGGCGGCATTTTTGGGAAGTGGACTGAACCGCAGCTGGAGTGAAGGGTCAACGGCACATTATCCTGCACTTACACTTTCATTTAAATATTGAAACGGATTCATTGCGGCCATTAAATTTAAAAGAAAATACACAGGCAATTGCAAATGTTAATAACTAAATTGGCCAGGTCGTGTGAAGTCACAGTGAAATTGTTGTGCATTTGTGTGATATTTGTTTTGGGGTTTTTTTTTGGTTGATTTATTCCATATATTGGAGTGTCCTTTTGGAAAAGAGGCTGAAAACAAACCGGATCTGTCTGCACTAATTTTACGCTTCTCTGTGTCTTTTCAGTGTTCTTTTGTTGCTGTTGTTACAGTATGTGCCAATTGTCCAGTGCTTTTATTTTGATTAATTTTTTTTTCTTGATTATTTAATTTATGTTTTGTATTTTTTATATTTTTGTTAGTGTCATTAGTGTGTGACAATTGTCAAGTTCTTCTATTGTTTTTTTTTTTTTGTTTGTTTAATGTTTTATTTGCTCAGTATTGTTCAACTTGTCACACCCATATTGTCAATAGTGCTTAAGTACGGTACTTATTATTTATTACTTACTTATGCTTAATCTGTCACCAACTTTGATATTTATTGTTTATTACTATTTTACTATTTCCATTCCTGTTTAGTACTTACTGCCTATTTTATTCACATATTTCTTATCCCTATTTATTTCCTACTGCTGTACTTGTGTGGAGGGTAATGATAATACCAATTTCCCCACGGGGATTAATGAAGTATTTCCGATTCTGATAAATTTTTTTGCTTCTGTAATGTTATTTCTTCTGACCTGTTAAGAACTGCAGATGAAACGTAGCCTTTGACTAATTCTCGTATATTTACATTTACATTAATATGCACCGTCCCTTTAAGCAAATGAATAAAATGTAGAATTTAATTTGCCTATTTATGTTTGATGTAAAGTCTATCTATATATGCAACACGGCTAAAAAAAAATGGATAGTTTATTTTTGATATATGTAATATTTCGCGTTTTTGTACAGGATTGTTTAGAATTTATTTGGAAATGTAAGATTCATCAGGTTATTTTGAGGAACCGACATGGGACGTTTAAATCAGTAGATTAAAAAAAAAAAGTGCTATTGGGTGGTAGTATATAAAATGTTCGTCATCCCACTACTTTTCTGACTTGTTTTTAATTTTTTTTTTTTTTTTACATTATTTTCCCTTTTTTTTTCTTATATTCAAAATTTAAAAAAAATAAATAGATAAAATTATTAACTTATAGATGAAACTCCTTGTTGGATATCAGCCATTTTACATTTATTTTTACTTATTTCTGGGTGATATCCCACTTCTGGATTGTTATTTAATCAAGATCAATACCTCTGCAGTTTTAACATTTTTCCCCTAATGCCAATATTTTCCTATATGACCTGCTATACAACTTACAGAGTAGTTTCTCTAAATTCTCATTATTATTTCACTTATGCCCCTACATATTCAGTGTTATATCATTGTAGCCAAATTTCTGACCAGGATCAATAAATATTGGCTCTATCGTCTCATTTTCTTCTATATTTCTTTGCTATATACAATCTGTGGTGATTATGTTAAATAGAAACATGATTTTTATGCATTATGTAAATACTATTAAAGAGATTGATCACATTACTTGTAACACCAAAGGGATTCTGGGTACTTAAGATCTCGTCCTTTCACATTTTCTCTAAAAGTGCGTAAAGTACTCCAAAGGTCACAGCTGGAATAAACCCTAACATTATATCCAGACTGGTGTGTGGATTTTTTCTTGTTTTTTTCACTATATGTGGATTATCTATCACCCAGCAGGATTATTTATTGTGGGATGAGCATACGTTAGCTTCCAATTCCATATTTATTTTTACCCCCATGTCAATTTTAATATCAAATTTAAGGCCTCAGGGGGGAAAAAAGTCAGTTTTTTCCCCACCAGCATTACTCCAGAGGAAACACTATGGAAAAGTGTGTATATTCCAGCATTTATATATTCACTTTTAACATACAGTCATGGAAAAAAATGATTAAATCACCCTATGTTTGCTTCAATTTCTTGTTCATTTTAATGCCTGGTACAAATAAAAGGTATATTGTTTGGACAAATATCATGATAACAGCAAAAATATCTCATTAGAGTTTAATTTCAGAGCTGATATCTATCCATTTCCCATGGCTTTCTTGATAATAACCAAAATCACATCAGTTCTTACATCAATATCTCTGGCATTGTACTGACAAAAACAGGGATTTTATTCATTCTATGTTTTCTTTTCTGTCTGTTTTAGTCACATGATACACACAGGAGTTAGTAGTTGATTGCATAACATCCATCAGCAAGTGAAAATATCCTCAAATGTGAAATGTTTAATCACTTTTTAATCCATCAATACTGAGAAATAATTCAGATAAATTGAAGTTTCTCAACTTTTTATCAACGTCAGATATGACTCACTTAGATGTTCAGAGGCTCTGGAGTGAAAGGATTCTTACTAGTGCACTGACCCACAGGGGATCTAGAATTTCCCCCTTGTGGGAATAAGAAAGGAATATCTTATGTTATCCATGGGTTCTAGATGTGGTAGTTTTTTAGGCTTTTGTGTATTTGTACATGCTGTACTGCATTTGTCCTGCAGTCACCACTAAAGCATTCTGGCCACAGCAATGTGATTGATAGGTTATTATATTACAAAATGATCAATATCTCCAAAAAATATTGGTCTTTTCAACTTGCTGTTTTTGCTAGCATCTTTCCTGAACAAAAATAAATAAGTATGCCGAACGGCAGCAGTCAGCTCTTTCTGAAATTTGTGTGCATCCTTAGGCACAACAACAAATTGAAGAAAACATAGGGTTGTCTAATAATTTTCCCCATGACTGTATACATACATACACATATATACACATATATATATATATATAAAATTTTAAATAAAATTAGGGGCTTTTTTCCAGTGTAAAATTTCCAAATGCACATTGAATACATTTACAGAAACTGTTGCATTTAGAGGAACTGAAGAGAAGAACTCAAGATCAAATAAGAGCAAAATCCAACTTGAAATCTTACAGTGGCATTGTATAATAAATATATATATATGACTTATCTTCAATGTACAGTAGTGAAAAAAATTTTTCAGACACCCTAAAAATTTTAGATGACCTAAAATATTATCACAAAGTATTGGCAGCATATTATTTTTTGTGAATTCTGACTTTTTTCTCAGAAAAATAATTTAAAAATAAAATGGACCTTAATTTTTTATATTAATTCTTCACAGTGGGCTTAATCCTCTTCCATAGAAAAGGGCCATCTTTCATTCATAAGAAAAATAAATTGGTTAATAATAAATTAATGAACCTTAATTCAACAATAAATAATTTATTAATCAAATAAACTAATTTTAATAATATAAAATATAAATATTGATAAGATGATTGACAATAAACCTATAATATGAATGGATTTATTGTGTTTTATATTTCAGCATTAAGTCATTATTTCTGATTCGGTACATGATGACCTATTTAATGTATTTTTCCCAAATAATTTTAAGTACCCCCTGGGTTCCTTCCAAGTACCCCTGAGGGTACATGTACCTCATTTGACAAAGACTGATGTAGAGCATATTGCACAAATAAAATGGTTTTTCATACAAAAACATTTATTCTTCCTATGTATGGAAACTTCTGGACCCCCTGTATAACCGAGACTGTCACTGCCTCTGTGTTGGAGTTGGCTAATGTCACACATCCATCTTTAGGCACAAAACACCATCTTCACATAAACACAAATCTTCCATAGTGCACTTTAAGTGTCCTGAGAATTGTGTCAGATGGTTCTACTCATAACAGGTTCGTAGCCTGGGATGAACTCGATTGTCGCATCTGAAACCCCGACTCAGCAGATTTCATTCTTTGTCACAACAAAACTATAATGTGAGCGACTTATGTTAGGATGTACGGAGCAACCTCAGAGTAAATCGTATCAAACTGTCCAAAAGAGGCAGAAATCCATACCCTACAAGTAAACAACTGCTATCCAGAGTGAGTTATTCACTCCTTCTGCTGCCTCTCTCAGTTCACAGCTCTGTGATCCCATCCCTCTTTGTCATTTTCCTCTTTTTCTCTCCAAAGCTACGAGTAAAAAGAATCACCTTTTCCCCCCGCTGCCGTTTGTCAGGATGTGGCACTTCTTTTCTTTCAGCGCCGTGTTTTCCGCTTGCTAACATTCGGAAAATATATTTTTTCAACTTTGGGAATTCAAGGAAATTAAAGGCGGCACTGAGTCGAAAGTGGCGAGGGGTTTGGAGGTCATAGAGAGACAGATGGTAGAAGAAGGATGCAAGGACAGAGATGTGGTTAAAGGGACGGAGGAGATGAAGGGAGGGACATGGAGAAAGATGGAGCAGATGGACGGACAACTGACGGAGACAACAGAAGGGGCAGTGTTGGGATTAACTCCTTACAAAAGTAATGCATTACAGTAACAGATTGCTGTAGTGAAAGGCAGTGGTTCTCCAACTTTTTACAGTGCAGTACCCCCTGTAATATATTAAATTATGGCCGAAAGGTGTGTTGTAACGCAATTGAATATGTAGCTAAATATTCCTGAAAATTTATTAGTAATGTCTAACTATGATTCGATTTGAATCCTGATTTTGGGTTCACGATATATGAGTCGAATCGATTTTTTTTCCATCTGGACTGCTGTCTGAACATGTGGCTACATGATGATTAGCTTGTAGCTCCAGTAGCTTCTGTCACAGCAACGTCCATGTTCCGTGCGTTATCCATCACAACAGCTAACTCCTGATTAGTCTATTCAAGCTCCCATTCTGCTTTAGCAGACTTCAGAACCTCTGCAATGCGTTATCCAGTGTGAGTTTCGAAAAGAGGATGAATTTGTAAAACAAAACTTGCCATGCGCCATCGATTTGGACACGCCGCATACCCACAATGCTTTGCAAAAGCGTCTTCAAGCATTGGGACGCATACTATAGAAATGTGTCTGGGGCATTGTGGTGCAGGGCAGAGTCTGCGACGCTTGCTACCGTCAAAACAAGCGGCAGTAATAACAGACAGCGCCTCCTATTGTTGAGGTAGCGGATCAACGCAAATTTTTTGTTTTATCGATTTTAATCCCTCTTATTTTTTTTATCAATTTTTAACCGATTAAGGATATATCCTTACATCCCTATGTGCTACAACAAAAAGTAATCTGTTACTCTAATGCATTACTCTTGTAACGCATTACAATTCTGAGACTGTAATATTGTAAAGTAAGGAATTACGGTTCATGTAATCTGTAATGGATTACAGTTTGGAGGTAACTTGCACAACAATGGCGACGGGTAAGTAGAGATGGAGTCGGGGAAAGAAATAAGAGATGAAAAGAGAAAGGTTCAGAAAGGCTACAAGCAAAATCAAAGCACCTGTAGATTTACAGCAAAGGTAACCTGATGGGTAGAGGTCTGGGCCGGAATAATGACTGAAATGTGTGATGCAAGAGTGATGAAAGGAGCGTCCACGAGATGCAGCTTGGTTCGACGGCTGCAAACATACTGTGCATGTCATCACTAAAGTGCAGGAAAGAAGACGGAGAGGAGCAACAAAAGCCCTTTGAAACACGGACGACGTGTCACTGCCGGCTCGGTGTCAGCGGTAAAGTAAGGCCTTTCTGTCGACCCATTATATCAGCGTTTATTGTGGATTTATAATAGTCCCATTAAGGCACAACAGGCACGGTCTCATCTAACATAATGGGCCAGAAAACTCCATTTTCATGTTTTTAACAGAGATAAAAGCTAAAGACAGGTTTGTCGATAGCTGCATCAAATAACCCATAAGTGCATCTGTGCGGTATATTATATTATATTATACGATACTGTCTGTGTAGGGCGATAGGAGCCAAAATGTGACTGTGATAAACAATTTCACATTAGTCAGTATAGATTAAATCATTATTTTCTTTTTGTTTCACGGTTGATTTTTGGCCTCGAGTGAATGTCGACAAAACCACACAATTATTTGTAGTTTTCAATTATTTGTAAAAGATCAAACTAGACCAAAGACATCAATAACTGGCAAGACAAAAGCGTTCTGTCATTTACTGCTGATTTAGTACAATCACATTTTTTGACGAGATGAAAACACTGACAATGGAACAAAATAAACCACAAAACAGAAAAACATCACAAGAAACAGAATTATTGCCATAATAAATACAAGTATCATTATCGCTGTGTAATTTTATATAGTCATGAGTATGGCATCACAGTCCACTTCTAACGCTATATATATTGACGAATAATTTAAGACAGTATTTATTTAAGCCTCTAACACACTCTGATTGGTTCATTTACTTTGTTTTACATTAGAGTTAATGAAATAACTGGGTTTGGAATAGGCAGATATATATGTTTTATTGTCAAAATTAAGGCATTAATGTGGATTAAACTATCATCATGATTAATCTGATTAAAAATTTTAATGCAATTAACACATCTGCAGCGTAGAATGGCTAAATGTCTCTGGCATTACAGTGATTTTCTTTGTTTTTTCTGATTTTCTTCTTTGTTTTCTCTCATTTTCTTCTTCATTTTCGATGATTTTCTCTTGTCCATTGCTCATTTTTCAATATTACCAGCAACTGTGTGTCAGGTACCCTTGAAATTAGATGACAACATGTTGAGTTCATTTACCTCCTACATTGCAGGGCCTGCGGCGTGACTATTGCGCACATGTACATTGCGATGACGATACTCAAACGATATATTGTGCAGCCCTAATGTAACGTATGCGCAGACATTATCCCACTACAGTCAGTATTTGTATTCCACGGCAAAGCAACATTAAGTTTGTTAGCATATCAATTTTGTTTGCGCCATGAACATTATGATTAATATTTTGTGGGGCCAAGCACATCTTAGAGTAATAAAACCCTTAGTACCACAATGAATCAAGAGACTAAAGCACACGTTTTATGTTACAATAAGCAACAAACCTAAATAAAAGGCCCAATCATGTTATAACGATACCCCTCGTTCCCCAGATTGGACTCCATCATCTCTATCTGTCTAAGTTTTTCCTATAAAAGGGCGGTTATTTGTATGACTAACAAGCATAATGTCTATTCTACGCAGCTGTACGGCGCAGACACTGTTCCAGGGCGACGCTGATGCACGAAATATATTGATGTTTCCTATTGTTCTCGCATTGCTATCAAATCCTATGGACTGGATGTAAGCTGCGAGGCCATCAGCCGGCAGCGTAATGGGAATTGTGCGTAGTCTGGAAGCACAGCGGCCATAAAGTGCACACATATACACAAACACACACACACACACACACACATACACGAGCTGAAGAGATGGAGGGGAAAGGCAATACCGACAGATTTTAAATCAATACAGCCACAGAAGACACCTAACAGGAATTTACAGTCCAGGTGAGGAAACGCAGCAATGTGGGCTCATAAAATCTGATGTTTACTATCAATTAATTTAAAAAAAAATAATAATAATAACAACAGACATCACGGTGTAAAGTGCGGCAATAACTTCCGATGTACTGAAGGGACAGAAACAGAAAGTAAAACTCATCCCAAAATAAGGCGGTGCGGTTCAGTCGACGTTTCTGCGGCCTGATTTGCCGTCGGCGAGGCAAACCAAACTGTCACATTTTATGGCGCCGCAAAACCCTCTCCTATAAGTTAAGTAAGTGTGATATATTTTATCTGTTCTTTTTCATTTACCTCAACCTTTTTCCTGTCTACCTGCATTTCCTTTCTGTTGGGAGTTTCTTCTCGCTGTTTACCTGAGCCCCCAAGAAAACCTGCCTTTTCGACTTGGGTCTTTGTCAAAATGTCACCGACGGCCGAATTTGCTTCAGTGTGGACAAAAATAAACACCAGATGAAGACGGCGACTCTCTGTGGTGTGGCGTTACCGTATGCAATCGATGGTATTTTTGTGGAACGGAGCGGGCAGAGCATCAGAACTTTAAAGCTAAATCATGGGTCCTGCAGATTTCTATAAGTTATATTTACGACCTTTTTTAAGACTGCTTAGAACACAATTTAAAGGTGCCCTGGTACACAAAACTGTTTTATTTTTTATATTTTTTCAAATACAGTCGCGAAGAAACTTAATATTACAATCAAAAATCCTCAAAAACAATGGTTATGCAATCAGGTACTAACTCCTGTGTGTATCCTGTGACTAAAACAGACAAAAGAAAACATGGAATGTCTAAAAGCACTGTTTTTGTCGGTACAATGATATAGATATTGATGTAAGAACTTATGTGATATTGGTTATTATCAAGAAAACCATGGGAAATGATAGATATCAGCTCTGCAATTAAACTCTTATGAGCCATTGTTGTTTTCATATGTAGAAAACATAGGTTGGTCTAATAATTTTTTCTGCACTTGTATGTTCGGTCCATAGGTGTTTGTGTTACGTAGCGAATGTGAAAATTAACCGCTACCTCCTCTGTCTGCTATTGACACTGAAAATAAATAAAATTGGAAATAAGGGGAGACATCAGGTTAATTACAAAAGCTGGTCAGTGTGACGTATTACTACTCTGGCCAGCCATCCCATTTCCACAGTGTATTCAATACTGAGAAAACAGTCTGGATCTGCTCCATTCACTGTGGATTATGCCCGATTTATTTTCTACCGGGCCAATCACAAGTCTTGGGGGGCACACAGTAACACATACGACTTGTTTTGTCATGCGAAATTGAGTGGACTTCTACAACCCCTTTTAATTCCTTCTTAATTTGTTACATCTATAACTAGTTACATCACTACATTTGTACATATAAGGTCAAGAGTTCCAACCAACATTTCTCCGCAGCAGTGGTTGTCGTCAATACTGAAAACATGTCCAAAATTCAAGCTGATTACCTCAAATATTTAGTTGTTGGTGGTACTAACGAATACAAGTGGCTGACCGGGACAGACCAACATGGTCAACCTGGAGGGGGCGGGGTTAAAATGGCTCGTTAGCATTTAAAGGGCCAATACTCAAAATCACCTTTCCTGTGTCATTACTCAGAAATAGGGTTGAAGATGGACCTGTGGAGTTGAATTAATGAAGAATTCAGACCCAAGCATAGCATTTACAGTTTACGTAGACCAAAGGGAAATGTTTTAAAATGCATAATTCTATTCGAAAAAGTTAAATATCACCCCTTTAAATGCATTTCTAAATTCAAAACTTAAGACCCAGTGGAAACCATGTAAATGCATCATTTTTCATCAGTGATAAAACCGCAAAAGACTAAGCGTCTATTTGCCCCTTCACTGCAACGTCAAAAACTCCTCCAAACTTACCCCAACCTACAGTTTTTTCCATCCCTGCCTCCTCCTTCAACTCAATATTTAAGATCCCACAGTTGTACTTTTCTGATTCGGTGCTGTATTACTACATCAGCCTTCCACTCTTCAGCCTCCATCTCTCAATCTACTCGTCTTCCTGTTCACTGCTCAATCTGTGCCCCTCTAAATCAGCGGTGCCCTCATGCCGAGACGGCTGTGTTTAACACATTTTCCTGAGGTGTTCTGCCACTGGGGCTACATTTAAAAGTCTACAGCCCTGATCTGATTAGGTCTGGTTCTGTACAAGTGCTACTGGTGCGCACATTAGAATAACCGCAATTACTTGGTGATCTATTTTGGATGTTTTATTGATAATAATGTAATTAAAAGTGATAGATGTTGGTTAAAAAAAAACTATTAGCAGCCTGTAAAAAGGCTATTAGCAAAAAAATGGTGCAGATTAGAACCACCTACAATTAAGGATTGGACACAAATAGTGAATGAAATATTTGAGATGGAGACCCTGACCCGCAGATTAAGGATCAAGAAGAACAGTATCAAGATAAATGGGAAAAAATGAACAATTCTCTCATCATCATATGAGTGAAACCAAATGTTAGTCACAAGTTCATTTTATTTATTGATTGATGTTTTTGTGGTCAATGTATCTCAGACTTGTGTTTGTATTAAAAAAATTGAAAATGACAATAAAAATAAAGCTATTTAAAAAAAAAAAAAGAATAACCGCAATTACTATGTTTACATGCACAAGGAAAATCTAGCTTTTGTGCAGTAGTGCTAAAATGAAAATTACCGTTCCGTTTATTCTTGCCCTTGCAGTTCTGCATTCTGTTTATTGTAGGATTTTTTTTTTTTTAAGTCTTTCCGTCACATTGACAACATTCAGCTGATATCACAGGTTATGTTCACATTTCTAGCCTCGATCAATTCTCAATCCATACTTATTGTTCAGATCTTTGGGTTTTTTTTTCCCCATTTAAAATTGTATATGTAGCTTTCTTGGGACAATGTCTACAAAGTTTATTGATAGTTTTGATTTTGATGATTTTTTTTTTTTTCTAATATTTAAAATTTGCCATATTGGGCATATTTTAATGACTTGGAGTGGACATGGTTAGATATGTCAATATAGTTACTACTGAGCTCTAATAGGAAGTCATATATGGATTTTCATTTGGGTTCATGACCTTTGACCTTGGGTGAACCTGAAGGGTCACATTCAAGGTCACCAATGTCTACATCTCAACAGTCTTCTTCTCTGAAACTACTGGTCGGATTCATTTCAAATTTTATATGTAGCTTCCCTGGAGCAATGTCTACAAAACTTATTCACAGTTTTGAGATATTTAAATTTTTGACGATTTTTTTGAATTACGTAACATTTGCCTTTACTTATACTGGGCCATATTTTAATTGGCTTATAACATGGAAACTGTTAGAAATATCAATATCGTTACTATTGAGCACTGATAGCATATCATATATGGACTTTGATTTAATTAGTCGAGTTATCCTCCAGTGAAGGTACCACCCACTTCTACTGGGACATTGATCTACTGTATCCAACATCGCAGCAGACCCTGAAAGCCTCGCAAATTCAACTTGTCACTGTTGCTTGATAGAACATGCCGGTGAGATAGCGGGACATCGTTCCCATTTTTTCCATTGATGTTTTAGATTGATTTCACTGTTGTATTCATGTGACTGTTAAATTTACAGCTGTACATGTGTACGGTTGAGCTCATCTGAACTACTTTATAGTATCTGAGTGACTATGACATATAAACCCTTACTTTGGTCTCCAGTGGGTTGGACTAGTAAAACACTAACATAATAACCTATAAATAAGGACATCTCCAATTTTTTTTCCTCTTTGTTTTTAGCATAAAAGGCCTAATAAAAAAAAATAACACTGTTAAAGTTGCACTTGTTTTTCACAAAAAACTTCAGGTTATTCATGTTATTTACATTTTAACCTCCTAAGACCCAGGAAATCACAGGGTTTTAAAGCCTGTGTTTTTTTTTTTTTAATTAAATAATTGCTTATAGTCGAAACAACATGATGCAACAGTATTTTAAGATGCATTTTTAAAAATATTTTTATGGCATGTCTTTTGCAGTGGACAGTTTATTTTTATTTTTTATTTTTTTTGTTTGTGTAAAGCTGTGAAAGGTTAAGTTTAGAGCTACACAGGAGTAAAATTTACTCAAATATAATCTGGTCCATCTCTAAAAAAAAAAAAAAGTAAAAGTTACTGTTTGGGTTGAGCTCAAACTCAATATAGAGTCAAATTGACTCTTTTTTTTCAGGAAAATACTCACTTATATTGGAAACATCATGATGCGACAGTGTTTTCAGAGGCATTTTTAAAATATTTTAATGGCATGTCCTTTGCAGTGGACATATTTTTTAAATATTTAAT
>JAPTGZ010000011.1:12864573-12876298 GCA_029814645.1 Fowleria isostigma | reverse complement strand
AAAAAAAGTTAAATTATATTATCAAAATGTTTACGTCTACAAACTATCCTTTTAAAAAAATGTGAAAAACATGAACAATCATAAACAAAATGAAAGTTATTAAGAAAAAAGGTAAAAAAAATTTAAAATTTATGCCATTATTTTGCATGTTTCTCATTTTCACATTCATTTTAATACAGATCACAGTGGATCTACAAATACAAAAAACATTTAATAACAGAATATTGGTAAAATTGTACTTAATTCTTTGAAGACATTTCAGGTTGTTCAGATTTATTCAGGTTATTCACATTGTTTTGTAAAAGGCTAGTCTGTAAATGTAAACATTTTTGTGCAATTTTCATTATTTATGGTTTATTTTGGTAGCATTTTACTAGTCTGACCCACTTTAGATTGAATTGACCTCAATTATTTTAACATCATTGATCAGTGCAATTAATCTGTGTAATTTTTGTATTTCATTAATTCATCCCACAGGCCGGATTGGACCCTGTGGTGGGCTGGTTTCAGCCCCCGGGCCACATGTTTAACACCCCTGAGCTACAGAAGAATAATAAAATTAAAAAAAAAAAACAAAAACACCTAGCTAGTGTTACAACTTAACTCTCCCCCTTGGACGCCTACTGGGTACAACCCTTATATGTTACTAGGGTTACCCATGGAGCATTCTGTTTTTCTGGTGTGTTGTTTCTTTTTCCAGTGGCTACAATCATCACTACTTCAGCAAACTTTGGGAAAAATCTGTGAAAATTACTGTAATTTGTAATCTTTAACATTTTTGGAAAAATAAAACAAAAATAAAAGAAATTAAAAATAAAAAAAAAATTGAAAATACATAAAAAATATTTTAAAAATGTATTAACTCTTTCTCCCATTGATATTTGATGGCCCTCTGTACCTTTAATGAGTTGACACCTTTTATTTCACTAAAGATGTGATTTGACAACCATTACAACAGGTTGTTTTTTCAAATGTAACAGATGCTGTGATAGGTGGAGAACACAACCCATACTAGGACAAACAAAATAAAATAAAAATCTCTCACTTACTTTATTTTTGTATTTTTTTCTTATTTTTTTTTTTTTTAATGTTTTAATCTATTTTTTTTTTATTTATTCTTTATTTTCAAAAATATAAATCATAATAAATTTTCAGTTTTTTCCCCCAAGTTTTCTCAAGTAGTGACGATTGTAATCACCGGGAAAAACTAAATGTTCCATGGGTAGAACTAGTAACATATACTGTACATGGGGTTGGTTCTAGTAGGTGTCCAAGGGGGAAAGAGGTAATCCTATTGGTTGTCCTAGTATGGGTGGTGTTCACCTCCACCTATCACAGCATCTGTTACATTAGAAAAAACAGAACCTGTTCTAATGGTCGTCAAATCACGTCTTTAACTCTTTCTCCCTTGGACGTCTACTACGCACAACCCATATACATGTTACTAACAAAAAATAAAAAATAATAGAGAAATTATAATTTTTTGAAAATAAAACAGAAAATAAGGTAATAAAAATAAAATGTATTAGATATTTTCTAATTTTAAAAATATATAAAACTACAAAAAAAAGTGAATAATTTAATTTAAAAAAAAAAAAAAGTATTATTTAATCCTATTGGTTAGCCTAGTATGGGTTGTGGTCACCTCCACCTATCACAGCATCTGTTACATTAATCATCATTAAGGGCATGTGGGAGGGGGGTCGTCAAATCTCATCTTTATGGGGGAAAGAGTTAATGATATAACAGAGGTGTAAACTTGGCTTCCACTCACACACACAGAACACAGGAGTCAGTGCAGAACTTGTTTATTCATTTCATTTCAGTGAAGTTACCAGACGTGTCATTCACAACAGTTGTTTGCTGCACTGAAACACTTCTAAACCACACATGTTCAAAGATAACATGGTTTTCCTGTGATACAGGTTTTCTCCAATAAAAAAAAAGCCCATGAAACCCAGTAAAAACTGAAAATAAAATGTCTTAAAATTCAGTTAAAAAAAATAAAAAAACTGCAACAAATGCCCAGAGAACAAGAATGGAATGTTTTTTGTTTTACAATCAATAATAAAAGTAACATTTAAAGGGTGCATGTGAGCAGACTGGATCTTTTTTTAAACCAAGAATGAACAAAAAAAAGAAGAAAAACCCCAAAGTAAGCTAGACAAATAGTTAGCTGTATCAGACGTACTAAATCCACGTACTGGCCCACATCAAGCATTTTGTAGATTTGACCCAATTGTGTTCTGACTGAATTAACAAACAGTCCTATCGCTTTTGTGGTAAAAAAAAAAGTTCTGTCATGTCTTTTTCTTCTGAATTAGGACTGACTAAAAAACCCTTCACAGTAGTTTGGCGCCATCTCTAGGCCACATAGGGGAACTGCAGGAGGACGCCTTGTGCCGGTGCCAGGGTGATTTTGTCCAGGTTGACTGGGGCGTCCACCTCCAGGTCTGGATCTGTCGACAGCTTCACTTTGGCCGTCGTCGGGAACTCGCCCACTCCCTCTGCAGGAACACAGACCCAAGAGTTAAAACGCATTCAAACGGCCAAATTCAACGACTTTTCTAGCACTTGTGAAGGTCATTTTTACACTTTTTTCAGCACAGGACCTTATCGTTGGGGTAAAATACATATCTACAGGAATACATATACTCATTTTTTATCACTATTTATCACAGTGATGTACATTGTATTATGATATAAACATCTAAAATTGTGTCTTATAATATTTTAAATAAAGAATTAGCAGTTAGTGATTTAATCAGGGTTCATACACATTTTTCAAGGTCTAATTCAAGCACTTTTAAGGGCCATTTTCAAATTTTTTCAGCACAGCACCTTAAAAAAAACACATATCTGCATAAATACATACATTCATGATTATTTTTTTCACTTTTTATTACAATGTTTATTGTATTATTCTATAAACATCTAAACTTGTGTTTCATTTCAGCAACTGTTTAGAAATTAAAGGAGAACACAAAGTTTTATCCAAAGAAAGGGAAGTCACGTGGTGTTCTTCAAGCATACATGCACCGAGACAAAGATTAAGATAAAGATTAAGATAAAAATGTACCTGTCGACCTGAAAACACCCGGAAATGTTCTTTTGACATAAAGTTTTATTTTTCTAAATGTATGTAAGGAGTTTTGTCTTGAGTTAATATTCACAGTTAGAATTTCACTCAGATTTAAGCACTTTTCAGACCTGGAAAATACATTAAATTTAAGCATTTTCAAGGATTTCAAGCATCCATACTAACCCTGTTTTATACAAACTACTAGTATTATATTAATACTTTAAAAAGCCAAATCAGACATGTAATAAACTGGTGCCTGCATTGAATCAGTTACCAATTTTATCACAATATCTATTCTATAACCATCTAAAATGTTTTATAATAGCAAAATGTTTAGAAATTATTTTGTTTAATAAAGTTTTATTTTTTAAATGTATCACCTCTCTGTAAATGGCTTTGGTTTACCGTGTAACTGCAGAATATTAAAAATACATAAATAACATCATATCACAGTTATAATTGCAATCAAGCACTCAAAACTAAAATTCAAGCACTTTCGAGGACTCAAAACTAAAATTCAAGCACTTTCAAGGACTTCAAGCCCCTGTTTGAACCCTAAACGTCTTATTCTTGCTAGAATGTGACGTCTCGTGACTATGAAGTTGACTCACCTATTTGTGGGAAACTGAAGTTGATGGTGGCGGCCTCTGTGCCCAAGTTTACAACAGTTATGTATCTGTCGCTCTGGTCCCACAGACGCAGGTACGCCAGCGCCGAACGCGTGGAATCCAGGGGGTAGAAGTCGCCGTGGAGGAGAGAGCGCTCCTTTCCTCGCAGGTCGCTGAGGTCCTTGAACCATTTTCTTACTGCAACTTGTGTTTTACGCTCAGCCTGGGAAGACAAGTTAAAGGGATGTTTAAAAAAAAAAGAGAGAAAAAAAAAAAGACAAGTTTGGGTAAAAGATCCTTTTCTCCACCGATGTTGAATATAAACTCGGTCTTACCTCGGCGGTCTCATTGACGGAACCTTCTGTTGGTTCCTTCTCTATGTCCCAAACCATCTTTGGAGAGCTTTCACCCTGATGAGGAGGACAGAACAAAGGTTATACACTCTGGACCAGCTGTAAACGTACCAACATTTGAGTAAGACAGGGGTCGCAAATGCATTTTAGTTCAGGGGCCACAGTCAGTCAAATATGATCTGAAGTGGACCGAACTAGTAAAAATAATAACAACAAAATAAGTACAATTACTTTACAATAATGTTTAGATCTACAAACTATCCTTTAAAATGTGAATCACATAAATAACCTGAAAACTCTTAAGAAAAATTAGTGCAATTTTAACAATATCCTGTCTCAGTTTATCATTTTCACATGTTCATTTTAACTTACTGATCACAGTGGATCTACAAATACATAAAACTTTCAATAAAAGACAGAATATTGGTAAAAATGCACTTATTTTTCTAAGAAATTTTAGGTTTTTCATATTTTTTTATGAAAGGATAGTTTAAAATGTCAATATCTTCAAGTAATTTGACTTTTTTTTTTTTTACACTAAAACAAATTTAAAAATACGTTTATTATTTATAGGTACCTATGATAGTATTTTACTTGACTACCCACTTTAGATTATATTAGTCTGTACATACTTGTTAGTATCTTCAGCATCGTTTTTGCATTTGAAAAATTCATCCCACAGCCCCAACTGGACCTTTTGGCATGTTCGAGACCCCTGGAGTAAAATATCTATTTGACTGCTTACCTGTGTTGCCTGAAGGCCAATTTCGTCTCCGTAGGTAAACACTGGGGTCCCAGGCATGGTGAACAGCAAGAGCTGGTAGAGACGGATCAAGTCTGGATTTTTAACCAGTGTGGACAGCTGGGTCCGCTGAGCCGCACCCATACCCCAACCCAGATTCATCTGCAGAGACCGGAGAGACTCTATGGTGGGCATCCGATCCACACCTGCAAAAACATCAGAGGGACTGGTAAGTTGTGGTGCATCATTTTGAACCGTGGACCAGGGGTATCAGACTCATGTTAGTTCAGGGGCCACATACAGCCCGCTATGACCTGAAGTGGGCCGCAACATTAAAATAAAAACATAATAATATATACATGTCAATTCCAAAACTTGTATGTCCAACATGTAAGTTTTAGAGTGAAAAAAGTCAAATTAAGTTATAAAAAAATATGAAAAACATGAACAACCATAAACTAAAGGAAATTTGTTAAGAAAAAAAAGTGCAACTTTAACAATTCATGCCACTATTGTGCTTCAGCTTCTCATTTTCACATGTTCATTACAATTTAAAGATTACAGTGGATCTACAAATACACAAAACATTTAATAACAGGCAAAATATTGCACTTAATTCTCTTAATACACTTCAGGTTGTTCATATTTTTTCAGGTTATTCACTTTTTTTGTAAAAGGCTAGTGTGCAAATATAAACCTTTTTGTCCAATTTTACTTTTTTTTTTTTTTACATTAAAACAAAGAAAATAATGATGGTTTTCATTATTTAAAGTTTATTATGACACTGTTTTATTGGTCTGACCCACTTTAGATCAAATTGACCAAAAATGATTGTAACATCCTTGATTGTTAATGTCTTCAGTGTAAGTTTTGTGTTTCAATAATTCATCTCGTGGGTCGGATTTGGCCCCTGGACCGCATGTTTGAGACCCCTGGCCTAGATTTTACAGGGCAAGACAATTGGAGAAAATGGCAAAATTGACTAATCCTTTTAATGAGAACCAACAAACTGGACGTTCCAGTCTACCTACCTTGTTGGGTGCTAAGCAGGTCAGACAGGAGGAGATTGACACTAGAGGTATTGACAAGTTGAGGAACCTGTTGAGCTGTAATTCCTGCTGCGACACCCATCAACAATCTGAAAGAAAAAACATTAATTCAGGCAGAGCAAATTACAGACACACAAGTAGGTTCATATTCAACCACAGTCTGTCTAAAAATACTAGTCCTACTGTAGTCATTCCTCACACTGTCCACAAGGTGGTGCTATAACACCACAGTACAATTTTCCTCTATCCTGTTTGTCTTCCCTTGTTGACCCATCTCTTCCTGACCACCACCCATAATCCCCTGCAGCGCTGGAATGCTTTTAATCAACACAATACAGTCAGTTGGCTTTTTACTGACTTCTAAAAAAACTCACTGTTAGAGTTTCAAAAGAAAGATCAGTCTGTAAAAAACTATTTTTCCTAAAACAAGCACCGATTCCCACCCCCCCCCATTCAAAGCAAAAGAAGGCGAAGCCATACTAACTTCCTCTTAGTGCCCTCGGTACGGTTGGCCTGCAGAACCGTCACCAGGTTGGACCAATCCACAGACGAGGAGGCAGTCGTCACATCAGACACCTTGATGCCGTCAACGCCCAAATTCAACCAGTACTCCGCCGCAGCCTGAGAAGACACAAAGCAGTTTTAGTATAATAGCGACACAAACAAGTCAATAAAATGGTCCCTATTAAGACTTAAAAGGGTTAACTAAGAGAACATACACATTTTGTCTTACCTTGACTTGTTCGATCACACCATTCAAATCAGCAGAACCAAACCAGGAAGAGCTTCCTCCATAGTTTGGAGTCAGGTCAAGCACCACAGACATGCCTAACAGAAAAAGACGACAAAGTTTGCTTACAACATGCAGGTTTTGAGCCCATTGAATCCCTATATAATTGAGCAAACATGTAATAACACTGAAAAGGTTTGTTTCCAGTGCCTACCCTTCTTGTGGGCCTTTTCCAGCAGAGACACAATGTTTGCCTCTGTTCCCTTTGATGGGTCGATGGATTTCAATTTCAGGGTGTTAAGTTCGTCAGCCTGGACAGAGTGAAGAGGGCCAAGAACCAGACCTTTCACCTTCAAATGGTTCATGTCATCTAACTTTGACTCCACACCTAGAGGTAAAAAGACAAAAAAAAAGGAATGAAGTAGTGCAAGGGAGAATTCCTCACTGTTGGCACAGAATTTATGTGTGAAAGGCAGCGAGGTCAGTGGGTTAGGAAGAGAGCAGAGAGGTGGAACAAGCAGAAAATATTCCAAAGTTTTCAATTCAACTTCAAGAAAAAAAGTCTTTTTATTGTTAAGTATTGACTTAAGGCATGAGCATGTGAATGCCTCGCTGTACACCCTCTGCTGGCCATGTGAAGTCTGAGTACAAGGAGATCCCTTATGTGAAACAACACCAAGTCACATGGATTCGCTGGAGCTCAGCCAGGGGCCAGCTGGAAATCTGAGCGCTCCTTAGTAATTCAGCTGAAGAACAGCAGCCAAAGCCGTTCACCCTGAACTGTGCTCATAAAGCCTGCAGTTCAAATACTTCATCCTCACTTTAAAAGGTGAGGACTTAGAGTTCTCTATTACTCAACCACAACCTCAAATACATGGGAAGATATGAAAGAAATGACTCATGTCCTTTAGACCTTGTGTCACTCTGTGTCAGCCTCGTCAGCACTTTAGTAGCAGTCAAGCTGCTGAACTAGGCCATGAAGAACTAAAGAAAACCCACACCATGTCACAAGATGTGCTAGTCATAGATTAGTTGGTCACCACAAAAATGATCAAGGACTTTGTGGACAATAATCCCTAAAGCCTATTTTTCTGCCATTTTGGAATAAAGGAAACAGTTACAATACATGACTCAAGGACACTGTACCTGCCAGTCCGTCAGAGAAGGCTTCAACATCAGAGACCTGATACAAGGGTCCCTCGTTCCACCAGCTCATGTCAGGAATTGGTTTGCAGCGAGGGGCCTGGACAATGATCACAATAGCGCCAGCCAGCATGCCAACCCAGCCCAGCCAAAAGAGGATGAGCAGCACCCAACGGGTTCTCACCCATCTAAAAAACACACAAAAAAGATTTTGAGAAAAAAAAAAGTCACTATAGTCACCGCTTATCCTTTGTTTAAACTGTGTGGGACAGTTTATGTTGTAGTTCTTACCCCGGAGTGCCAGCAACCTTCATGAGCTCATCTTTGGACAGGCCTGTGAATTTCACCTCATCATCAGGAACCTTCAGCTTGACACTACCATTTTTCTCTCCTCCTGCAGTCGGCCCATCACCCGTCATGGGCTGCTTTTCAGGGTCCACCTCATTCAGCTCCACTTCCTTCATGTCGATTTCAGTGTCCTTATTCATGGTTCAATGTAGAAATGTCTGTGGACAGTGATGAAGGGATGGGAGAATGGAGATGGTGAAGAAAAAGTTATAAATGATGGATTGGTTTATTTTGAGCTTGTGCACTCTATGTACAATACTGATTATATATGTCAATATGTGAACATATAGAGAAATTGGTTGTAAACATTCATTAGTACACCTAGCTCGCTTTAACACTACACACAGAACACAAATGTACCTACTAAAGTATTATTAGGTAAATTAGTTTATCCTGGCTTTAGTACTAGTACTATTTAGTACTAGTAGTTTAGTAGTAGTACTAATAGTACTACTATACTATTTAGTACTAGTTAGGTGTGGGCTGCTAATGCTTGTTCTCCTGGAAGCAAGGCACATGAACAAACATGTGATCAAAGAGAATAAAAACTAAGTGAAGTTTTATCTTGGCAGCCATTCGATATGCAAGAAGTAACTTCATGTTCATTTCAAAACGTAGAAATTGGCGGTATGATCATGTTAACCTAGCCAAGCTACTTCTAGTACAAAACGTACCGGCAACTTTAACTTGTCAATATTAGCTTAGCATAATTTATATTATCGCGGGAAAATTTTAAAGCTGCTTTAAGTGTGCCATTATAATATTCGTGACTAAAATTAAACACGACCTTAGTTAATAAAAATTTTCAGAAAGTCGAATTCAACAGTTGTCTGATGTAATCTTGAGCATCAGTTACAGTCAGTTAACAAACAAGACGTAACCACGGAAACAATGCGACCTTCACAATAAGATTCCTTTGTTATATGCATTAATGAAATACAACGTACAGTAATGTCCAAAGCGGGTCTTTATATTATACAGACTATTAAAAAAGACGTTGTTCAATAAAAATAAACTTACACTTTGAATTTTACAACTTTTGGAAACACGGACTAGAAAGATTAGATTTTAATTTGTTAAACCGGATGTTAACTCTTACTCGGTTTGCTCTACTTCATTATTTTATATATATATTTTTTTAAATAAAATAATAAACTAATAAAAAAACTTTATAGCTACCACAGCTACCGGACTTGTTTTCTGAAAAATAAGAGAAAGTTTAAAAAAAAAATAAATAACCATTGAAAGTTTGCTTTCCTTGATGTTGTAATTTGTTCCGTCAGAGATGATGAAATTCACCCCATCACTACGTCATGTACAGTAAGACACGCGGCTCTAAACAGTTGTCTACTTGTTTCCCCGGTATTCAGCTCGAAATAAAAGTTTTAAACACGTTTCGATGAGGTAAAGTGAAATTAAAAAATTAACAATACCTGTAATAAAACAACGTAAAGTCCAAGTTGTTTGTCGCTTTATCCCCTGGTCGTTTATCCCTTGTTCTCTTCTAATCCCTCTCAACAGACGCCGGTATAAGTAGCTGCTCAGTTTGCCCCGCCTACCGAGACTAGGCCCCTCCCCCCTCTCTGTTCTCTCTTGTCCCTCCCTAAACCAAGATGGCCATTTGGGAATAGAGCAAAAACGAAAAACATCACCTGGTCATAGGGAGGTGGTGTTTTTTTTTTTTACTCAACTTATTACACAGTGATGGATGTAGAGAGGTTTATTAGCTTATTACTGCAAAAAAAAATCACTCTTAAAGTTTAATAATGTAGCTTTTTGAACTTAAATAAAGTATGCCAACTGTTAAAATTAATGTGTACACAAAGTAAATTGTATGAAGAAATGTTTGCAATCATCAAAATACAACAACAATAATACTAATACTAATACTAATACTACTAATAATAATGTAAAAGCAAATAAGAAAGCAAGAAAAATAAGAAAAAAAAATATTAATAATAGATATGTAGATAGAAATGAATAAGTTTGTCCAGTTAATCTGTACTATGTTATTAGTATCAACAGAAATTAAATTCTTGTTGTGGCTGATAAGTAGTATCACGCTTTTACAATACAATTGCTAACTTTAATGGAAGATAATAGTATCAAAGTGAATAAAAACACACCTAAAATGTCTTAGATTTTCAGTCAAAAATGGTAAATTCACATCAGTGTTGAATGTTTTAGGGAGTGCTGAGATTCTTAGAAGCTGATTTTGAACAAACAGCAAAGAAAGTAAGCTGATTTTATTTGTCTCAGGCTAATAGGTCAAGCATTTTTAGTCTTTCTTAGTGTTTTTATTTATCTAGCCCTGATACAGTGTGTTTCTTCATAAAACTGTGACCTTTGACCTAGTTTATACAAAAGTTAGACAATACCGGGCCGCTGTTATTTTTGCCTGGGGCTCCCATATGTCGACCTACATGTGAGGCAGATGTGAGTTTGTCCTCTGGCAAAGTAAAAATAGGGGTTAATGTGAACTAGATGGTGGTGGAACGTACGCCCTTACAAGGTTTAAGCCTGGAGAAAAGTTTAAATCAGCAAAAGTTAATGTAATAACTTTGCATGTTTCTTTTCTCAGGCAGAAATGGTGTCATCAGTAGCAATGATCAACTGATATCAGCCCTTTCACAGGTGATTGGATCGTATCTAGGCCACTGTCAAGGCATTTAATGTTTGATTAGAGAGATTCATCCCTTGTTCTCCACTAATCCAGTTCCACTAGTCATTTATATATCATCAGCAATAAACAACCAGTGTAATCTAATCAGTATGAGGTGGAGCCCAGTCATGACTATATAGCAAAATAGAATATAAGGTGCTGAAAACATGTTATTTGTTAAAATAAGTTCTGTATGTGCTTAAACCAAGTCAGTTATCATTATAATTAATTTGCAGTAAGTCTCTAAAATGCCATGTTGCTGATAATAGTCCTGTTCATTTGGACTCACAAGGTTATATCAGGTTTTTTTTATGTTATTTACAAGAGAGTTACAGTAGTGTTTACACCCATAAGGCCTGCACTGGTTTACGTTTGAGTGAAGAGAGAGACCAGTTATTACGTAAGTAATATAATATATATTTCAGACTGATGACGTCTCTCTCTGCTGGTGAGCGTCAGTATTCAGCTGTTGTTGACCTTCACAGAGTTACATATGAGCACAGAAGGTACTGTGCTACGATTATTATGGGTTTGTTATTGTTGAGGTTGAAGGCCCAAGGAACCAGCTTTGAGTTAAGATTTGTAAATGTTATTAAAATAACTAGACTGTTCTACATTTCCTGAAGTAAATGTAACCCGTGTGCTTGCCTCTTACTGGATTGGTGGATGTGGTTAGGTAAATGTAAAAGCAAGAAATACTGTAGTACCAAAGATGGACTGGTTATAAAGTCTGGGTCTGAGGAATATTGAAGTGAATGGGATAAAAAAATCGGCACTCTTTGCACTTAGAGGCCTGTAGATCAAAAACAAAACATTTTCAGATTAAAATGTAATAGTCTTTGAAAGAAAATAGTTTTTACAAAATTTGAATGTATAAATACAGGCGGTCCTCGGGTTACGCCGTCCTCGACTTACGCCGTTTCGAGTTTATGCCACCTGAGTCTCATCCGCTATTTTGTCTCCAGTCGCGTTTTTGTCTCCAGTCGCGCCTTTTTCACCCTCCTTTTT
>JAPTGZ010000011.1:12719445-12730393 GCA_029814645.1 Fowleria isostigma | reverse complement strand
ACCATCAAAAACAAAGAAAATCACCAAAAATGAAGAAGATAACCAGTCAAAAAAAAAAAAAAACTCCACAAAAGAAGAAAATCACAGAAAATGAAGAAAATCACAGGAAACTAAGAAAAAAGTCACCAAACAGAAAGAAGAAAATTACAGAAAACAAAGACGAAAATCACAGAAAAAGGACAAAATCACCAAAAACAAAGAACAAAATTACCAAAAACAAAGAATGAAATCACAATATATGTTGCAGGGTTAAAAAAACATTGCAACGTCAGTTTTTTCCAATATTGTGCAGCCCTGCACTAGAGAGACACTAGGTGCAAAAAAACCCAGCAATCATAAACATAAGGTAATTCTTTAAAAGCACAAGCTACAGCTCCTTAAACTGCAGATTAAAACATTTTTCTTTTTACATTGGAGATGAGGTTTTCATCAATGCTAACTCTAAATATGTCCAGTTTGTAATCCTGATTAACACGCTGTGTATTTGGTCATTTTGATTTTTATTTCATTTGTCAGACTTGCAAATGTGTAAAGTTGAATTTGTTAATTATTCAAGATTCAAGGTTTATTTTGACATTTGTGCATGACACATAGGAGTAAAAAAAAAAAAAGAACACAAGACAAGCACATTCTCTAAAAAAAACAAATAAAAGCTATACCACATACGTTTAAAAATATGTGTATATAACAAGTGCATAAAAATCCTATATAAAAACCTTATGAGAACTATTTAAGAACCCAGAAGACAAGAAATACAATAAATAAAATAAAAATACACTGCAAGAAGGAGGTAGTCAGTTCACACATATCTATCAATTCTTGAAAATCAAAAAAAGCAGTTGTTTACAAAGAAAGGAACATCTTTTTAAATGATTTATAGAATATACCTGCTTATCCTACTGTGGAAAAGCGGACACATGTCATTCCTAAACAGTGGCACGGCATTAAAAACCTAAAAACAACTCCTCATTTCGGACAAGCCACCATCTGCTTCGATTCAGACCTGTCCGCCTCCCCGCTATCTCTGCACAGATAAAATGCAAACAGCTCTGTCATGTAAAGTAAAAAGAAGCAGAGCCTCCCCAGAGTCCGGTGGCAGTGATGTGGGCATGCCTTTGTGTCCGAGTTGCTGTGTGGGTTGCTCCAAGACTTATTGCTACAGAAAGCCAAAACAGCCAAACAGGCTCCAAGTACACCGGCCGTGTCCTAGCGTGATGCCAGGAAACATTCGTCACTATAATTAGGACTCAGGCGCAGCACTTTTGGTACATCTCGCACTGTAATTAGGTGAGAATAACATAAATATGCACAGTAAAACACACTGTACTGCGACTATCAATAGATGATTCTCACACTCGTGCTGCTAAAAGTCTGTGTGGTGGAGTGACTGTCACCCAACCTTGACCCTGCCGAAGCTGCCCACAGTCATCGCCGCTCGTTGTACGGTTGAGCGGTTCACACATCAGCGTGTTCAGCCTGACTAGACAGCTCAGTGCGTTCTGTGTGTTGACTGGTCATGTCTGTGCTGCAGCTCTGGGAGGAAGACGCTCTGCCGCTGCCTTCAGGGTCACCACCGGCCCTGTGAAGACTGAACTGGTAACCATGTGGCGCTGAAGCCAAGGCCAGAGGCATGACGCCGAATCAACACACCGGGGTTTGTCACTCCCAGATCAACTGACTGACTGAGGCTAAGTTCAGACTGACGGCAAATGTGACTCAGATTGGATTTTTTTGCCCCGTTTGTGAGTTGTATCCGATCTGATAAAGACAGTTTGAACAGTACAAATCCAATTTTTTCAATTCTGACCCAGGCCACTTTTATATGTGGTTCAAAGTCTGATACATATCTGATATTTTGCAATCTGGATGACCAAGTCACATTTATCCAACCTTTACGTCAATAGCTGGGTTTCCATTACACTCAGAAATGCGCAAAATATAAATTACGCAATAGAAGTCTGGTAATAGAAGCACAGAATTGTTGCAAAAACTGCCCAAGATCTCAAAAAAGTTTAACACTCTCATGAGGCGTTTTTTTGAGAAATTTTGATATACAAGTATTGCGTTAAAAATGTAATGGAAACACATTTTCACTAGTCATGGGCATGACAAGTCTGGTGCCAGGTAGACAGGGACTAAGCCAAACACTGTTCAATGCAACCACCTACAAGTAGTAATTATACTTTGTTGAAATTGTAGAAATATCGCTTTTATTTGGTGGAAAACTGCAATAGAAACCCAGCTACTGAAATACAAATGTCACAATTCTGCGTCCCGTGTGTTAATTCCATAAACCCAGTGCGTGACTGTGTGGTCACATCAGGATCTCTTTTGCACAAGTGGGTCACTTCAGGGTCATATTCAGTTCAAACTCAAAACTGATAGAAGTCGCATTCGAGTAATATTAATGAGCACACACAAAAAAACTCGGATTCCACCAAAAAAATCCAAATTGTGCATTAAGACCTGCTGTCTGAACGTAGCCTAGAGAAACGTCATAGGACATATTAGCTTTGCTGTTTTAACAAAATTAAGATATGCAATTTTCAGTTTCTGTATTAAAATATAATTAGGATATAAAGGAAATAGGTAGCAACATTAAGAGCAAAAGTTTCAGAAAAAAAAACAATTTCAGCTCTTTACTGTGACGTTTAACTCCTATGTTCAGACAAAATGGCATTTACTGCATTAACTTTCTAATGTTTTTACACAAGCTTTCATTCAACACGTCAGACATTCCTTTCATATAAGTAATGACTTTAGCCTGTTGGAGCCATTTAGTTCATATGTTTTGTATGTTTTTAATACTGTGTACATATCTCCTGTATATTCTTGTTATATGTAGAGATGAATATGTTTGCTGATTACAAATCTGCAAATAAAAAATAGCTAAAGGTGGTCTATCATTTTTTCATGACTGCACTGCCTGAGGAGAAACTCAGGGCAAGTGTACGCAGCAGGCATTTTTATACATTTGAATCAATGACATTATGTAAAATGACTTCAAATAGTAGTAACTAGGTTTATTTTTGATGTTTTAAAACTACTTTGAATGGAAAAAGGCAGATGATCTGAAAAATAAAGCTACAGATTTTCACTAGAATCTGTAATGTAATTTCCTTTTTGATGAAACTGGAAGCCAATTTATTGGTATCAGTAGTACTATCTAGATTCATAATGAAACTTAGCTACTTCCGCTTTTACAGGATGTTTTTATGCAAACTGTAAACCAACAAATCTGCTGTGTATTAAAACAACCCAGTCTGTCACCCTCAGAAATGATGTGATGAATTTGTGTCAGTGGATGTAACACGGTATACAACCACATCTAGAACTGAAAACAGCTTTTAACCCATAAAGATCCAAACAGCCACCAGCGACCATCTACTGATCTAAACTGTTCATACCTGTTGATCCACTAATCCTATCAAAACTTGGAAATAATTGACGTAAACTACAGTTTGTCATCTTTTCACGGTCATCAGATATGACCCACTTGAACGTTCAGAGGCTCCGCAGTAACCATGGAAACACCATCATCTTCAACAACTTTGATTCACCAGTAAAATCCATGGAGTTGGATCAATGACAGTGGATGGAGACACTTGTTTTCTGTTCAGTTAACGTTTGATTTTGTTGAAAAAGTCACTTTTTTCTTAAGTTTCTTCTGTTTCTGATATAATAATTCTCAACTTCAATCTGAACTTTTATGAACATCTACACGATCAGTAAATGAAATATAGGAAAATATATGTTTTTCACACAAACACACAAGATAATATTACAATAAATCGAGATAAATCACTTCAGAAGGGGTACATTCTGAGGGGAAAAAAAAATCATAGCACTGAGTCTTTATGGGTTAAAGTCTGTGTAACAGTTTAATAGATACGTCTCTGAGTTTGTCACTCTGCAAAACCCAAAAAGTCAAACCTGAATGATTTTTAAAAACTACTGAGCTGTATTCTCTGATCTAAAACATGTGGGTGTGTCTGCTGCAGGTGATGAAACCCGGCTCAAACCACAGGGGAAAGGTGCAGCCTATCTCATGTGTGAAATACCACAATGACCTGAAAAACAGATCTGTGTCTGTGATAGAATCAGCTGCTCTGGTCTCAGTCTGCAACAGAACGGTGATGTTCTTTTTCCTCCAGGTTACACAACTGTATTATTAACCAACATAACCTAGCAGTGCAGTCATTACTCCGGACTGAGTGAGAGAACTACTTTCCTCATGTGCTCGTGTGTTGTAGATACTTAATGCATCTCAGTAGCTGGGTTTCTGTTACCCTCAGAAATGTACAAAATGTAAATTGCACAATAGAAAGCTGGTAATGGAAACACAGAAAGATTGCAAAAAAGTTTTTATGTTCTCATGAGGAGGTTTTTGAGACGTTTCGACATAGAAGTATGGCACAAAAGTGTAATAGAAACACATTTCGTGCATTTTCACTACCTGTGGCGCAGGTGGTAGAGCGGGTTGTCCAACAATTAAAAAGTTGGCGGTTCGAATCTCGCCTCCAACTGTCCGCATATCGAAGTGTCCTTGGGTAAGACATTGAACCCTAAATTGCTCCCAGTGAGGTCTGATAGTGCCTGGCACAGTGGCAGCCCACTGGTGTATGTGGATGAATGTGACGCTTGTATTGTAAAGCACTTTGAGTAGTATTGATGCGTAGAAAAGCATGATATACATACAGACCATTTACCATTTATAGGTATGACAAGTCCAAAAGGATCAATAACATACCAGTTCATTAAATGTTGGTCGGGTCATTCAGAAGTTCGAGATCCACAACTCATTGGTGTATTCTGTACAATTCACTCCCAGAAATCCACTGACATAAGACTTTTCCTTGGAATAATCAGACACGACGGACCATTTTTCCCTCCCTCTCTCGCTCTCTCTGCCAGAACTACGACATATACATAATAATAATAATGATAATGATGGATTAAATTTCTATTTCACATTATTAATCATTCTCACATTCACACTCTGGTGGTGGTAAACTGTTTGTAGCCACAGCTGCTCTGGGGTCGTTTGGCGGGAAGCGTGGCTGCCAATTCACGCCAAACAATCCCTCCGACCACCACCGAACATTCATATGCTAGTGTGAGTGACAATGGAGGGAGGTGGGTTAAGTGTCTTGCCCAGGGACATATCAGTAAATGGTAAATAGTTGGAACTTATGTGGCACTTTTCCACACTTTCCTGGTGCCCAAAGCGCTTTGCAAAGCCTCACATTCACCCATTCACACACCAGTGGGCAGCACAAAGGACAGAGCAGGATTCGAACAGCCAACACTTTGATTATTGGACTCGCTCTACCTCCTGAATCATGGCCCATATCACAAAACGGGTAGACTTGACTAGAATCATGCTTCAGAAGCCAAACACTCTCCAATGGACACACCTACTTTGTCAAAATTATAGAAATATTGCTTTTATTTTGGTGAAAACTGTAATAAAAACCCAGCTAGTGTCTGTCCATGGGTCCCCATTAAACTGAAAACACAGTATTTTAGGAAAGGTTGGACAGAACGGTGAAAAATCTGGCACAAACAATCACCTGGAACCAAATGGATGGACAGAAGTGATTTTGGTAGATTTTTATGGACACAATACCTATAAGCAACACCTTAAGAGATTTTTGTCTAATTTGGTGTGAACAAATCACCTGACTGGAATTAATTTGGTGGTCAAAGGTCAAAGTGGATGCAAGTTCATAGTGTTTAACCATAACTGGGAATTTGTAAGAGCAGAACAGATTATTATGTAAAGAGAGTAGATGCATCTGATTAAACTCGCATAAGAATTGCATCGAGTATGCCTCCAGTAATGAATATAAATATCAGTGGTGCAAAATATTTACTGCATCTCAAATTATCAGTATCATCAACACTTTTCTTTTGTCTTTATTCTGTTTATAGTCAGCAAAAACACATGAATGAATCAGTTTTTAATGTTAAAGATGTCGATTACCAACTTAAATGATAGCTATTAATATTAAATTTTCATTTTAAGTAATTTTTTATGAGGAATTTTTTTTTTTTTTTAAATCCCAAAATATGTTAAATGTGAGTATTTTCTGCTCAAGCTGTTTTTGGTTATTTGACAGTGAACTGAATATCTTTAAATTGTGGCCAAGCAAAACAACAGAAGACAGCATATTGGGCTTTGGCAAACATATTTTCATTATTTTCTGATATTTTATAGGTCTAATAATTACTTGATCAATTGAAAATAGAATCAACACTGAAAATAATCATTAGTTTCTGCTTTCGTTTCACCACAATTAATAGAATACAATAAACTTCTTTCACTCAGGACCAAAAACCAGCTTTTAAAGTCAAAAGAAGTGAACAAACCTTCAATTATATTACATTTATAACAGTTTTGGTCTAAAAACTGGTCAAAAAAACAAAAAAAAACAACAAAAACAACTCTTATATCTGATTAAAATACAGATAAAACCACAAAATCAGCACCACACAATTAGGTTTTCATTGATATTAACACATACAAGGTGTTTGGGAGCAAATCTCCTTAACATTTAGGTGCCATTTCTACACAGCTGCCTTTGACCTGAGCTTTTACCTACACAAGGAAAATGTTCATCTTCTATTTGAGACCACTCCAATTATAAGCCCCACATGCACCTTCTGAGACCTGTGAACCAGGCAATAAGTTAAGTGCCCACTCTCACACTCCTCCTCCTCCTCTCAAATCTATCATCTCTGCGGCTGGGAAAAGAGGGCGGACTAGAAGACGGAGCTGGAGAGTTTAACAGTTTCATATGCAGACTCATATTCATGTATGTGTCCTGAGACAATTGGAAAAAGTAGCCCGAGGTGAACACAATTTAAATTTTTTCCTTCCGCTCAATTACTAATTACCATAAGAGTAAAAAAGGAAACCACACACACACACAAACACACACGCGCGCGCACGATCATTACCGATACAATTGAGCTGAAAGAAGAGATTATGTGCAGATTAAAATAAGAATGCACACAAACAGGGATTAGAGCAGATTACCATTATGTCACTATTGGCAAGTGCTTCTAACACCACCAGGAGGCTTGAGCAGTGGCTTGTTCATTTGCCATGACGCTCAGTGAATGGCCTTTTCTGTTTATTGTGGCAGCTCCAGACAGTATGGGGTTAATAGGATTAATCTGTAAAAATTATTATTTCATCAGTTTTTGGTGTGTTTGTGCAGATTTTACTTCTTTTCTGACATGATTGGCAGTTAATCCAGCTGGATTTCTAAAGGGATTACAGTTCATTAGAATTCACAGACCAATCACTCGTACACCGTCTGACTTTGCAGGCGCTAGAAACCTCTCGCCCCTACATACTTTGGTCCAGTTCCATGTTTGGTCAATCAGACTGAATGGAATTCAAGTAGATTATGGGAGAAACCAGACAGATTTAGTCTAAAAGAGCTCCCATAAAAAACATGCAGCAGCACCTGCTCCTGCAGCCATTTATTCTCAACTCATAATAACCGCCAATTTACTTGTAGTGCTGTTAACCCTTTAAACTCTGAGCCTGGACTTTTCTTTTTCGTATTTTGACTACAAAAAAGTTTGAAAATTTGCTACAAGTCTGTTTGCCTGTTTTTCCAGAGCACTTTTTTTTTTTTCAGATCTTTCAAAATCTGCTTATGTTTATATGTCCCCCATTGTTCCTCCTTCTGTTTCTGATGTGTATGCCTCAACCTGCTGGCCTCCACATGTCTGAAAAAATAAATAAGTCAGTTAATTACAAAAAAAAAAAGAAAGTTGTTCCTACATTTGTCCCAACTTTTCTGAATTACTTACAATCAAAGGTGGCTACTTTGATGAGTCAAACATTTAGAATACATTTTGGTTTCTAAACTGATTCCATGGTTTGAGTGTTCTAAAACTTTTGACCAGTAGTGTATATCTAATATGTTTACCTAATGTATAAGCCTGTTTCTTAATATGCCAGATGTAAAATGGATGATGATGATGATGTAACAAGACATGTGAAGACAAATTTCCCCAAGGGGACAATAAATTAACTAAAATCCAGCAGTCATTTACAATTTACTGCATGTTATAATACTGATAAGATTGCAATGTCTCAGGTTTCAAAAACAGTTGGAATTTTTCCAATTGCACAATTGCAGCCATTCAAACTACATATGTGCAGGGTGTGTCAGTGATGACACAACTAATTTTAAAGAGTTAACGTTGGTTAACCACCTCAGTTTTAATGTGTCATTTTGTGAGTTTCCACCCAAATGTAGTGTACATTTTAACACAATGTTCATAAAATTGACAAAAGAAAATGCATATTACTGTAACTTTCCACCCTCTATTGTTAGGATTAAATTAAACTTTACAGATCCCACAATGGGGAAATTCAATGGGCGAGGCAGGAACAGAATAAAGTGCAAGAAAAGGTGTGCATGTATAAAAATAGTACAAAAAAACCCAAGATAGTGCAAGAAAACAAACAATATAAAATTAATAAGAGTAATAAAAGTTATACAGACTATGTACATACTGTATCTACAACAGAGTGGAATTGCAAAAAAAGAAGAGCCCGTTCTTTTTAATCATCATGGTTTTAAGAGTTTCCAATTAAAAGTATTTTATGCAATAACACCGCCTACTTGATAGAGGTGTGGAAATGTGCAAACTGTAAGATACATCTTGATGTGAACTTTGATGTATATAGAACATTTGCAGCCTAAATAAGAAAAATTATACCAAAACAATAACACTCAGTATTAATTTGTCAGTTTTAAGTGGACAGTAATGTTGTAGAGTTATTTTCCAATGTGCTAAGTAAATATAGCATGTTGAAAGCAGATGATGAATTTTGTGAACTTGAAAGCATGAACTGGACACACATCATTTTACCATGTTAACGTCCAATTTATTTTGTGTTTTAATCTTTATATTGTGTTCAGCTATCTCATATGAGTCATTGTTTTTATTAATTTATGGCATTTATTCATTGTACACATTGTATTTTTATTGTATTTGATAGTGTTCAGTATATTATTTTATGGTGTCCAGTTTATTATTTTATAGTATTTGAAAGCATGCAAATTAGCTGAAGTTAGACGTTTTACATGCATCACATTTTCCCACTGGTGGTAATGTATCATCCTTGATAAATAAACATTAAGTAAGTACATAAATAAATAAATAGTTAGCAAAATGTGCTTTACAAAAATTAGATGCTTTGGGAATACAATGAATGTCAGAAACCAAGTTAATGATTTCGCTTTGCATTATTGTCTGTAACTAAAACACACAAAGACCAGCTAAATAAAAACAGAACAGAAGAGTAACTTTACTAGCCAACTCTGAGAGTGTAAGAGAATCACCCTGTGTCCTGGGTTTACAGCAGCTTTCATTACCAAGGATTTCAACCTTTTTCCACCATAGAAAACCTCAGTTTTGCCACCTAGCCGCAGCATAAACCCTGTCACAAGAGCACTTTTCCTGCTCTCTGTGATGAAACCAAAGCACAGGTAATGGAATACAATTTTGCTAATGCTATTGTACGTGAAAACAAACTATTTTTCCCTGTTATGTTGCTAGTTGTAACACACTGTCTGCAGATACTGGTATGGAAAGATGCAGCCATTCAAAATCCAGATGTGTATTGGTCTGATTGTTAGATATAAAAGGTTAAGATTTAACCAAGTGTCTATATTACGTGAAGAGGACATAGCCATGTGTGGTAAAATGGAAACCTGAGGATGCAGTGTGAATCATTATTGAATAATATTCTGAGGGCAATGGAAATTCACACTACTATTACCTGAGCTGTTAACAGATGTCAAATCTGTGTATGATGCAGCCGACAGCTGTTAGCCCCCAAAAAAGAACTGAACCACTGGTCTGGATCATATCTGATACATTAAACATTTCATCTCATATGGTTTTTATGTGGTTTAACTCAATTATTACCTAAATTACACTGATTCTCAATCACTTTTTATCAATACATCAACATTTCCACATTTCCCCAAAATAAAAACTCTATTTTTTTTTTTGCAATAGTTTAAGGTTTTTCAAGTATAGAATATTTCCATTCTGGATTTTTATGTACAATTTGATATGGAACATGAATAAAGACAGCAGTCACACGTTTGTCATTCATTATTTATGTTTTCTGTCATTTCCTCTTTCATCTGCCCGGAAGTTCCTGAGAGATAAAAACAAATGAATGACACCTGCGCTGTTTTGCTCATCAGTATCCTTCATTTCAACATCACTTAAAACGAAGTATGAGTGACTAATAGTACGGAAGAATATGAAAGCGAGGGAGTGACTCCTTTCCTGGTGAATCAGCAACTTGTAAACATTCCTGTCACTCAGACACTTTGCTCAAATATGGTCGGTTGTTCCTTCCTGTTCACACGTTTAACATAACTGTATACATATTAATGGTGCGTCTAGTTATGATTTAACACCAGAGTTGCGTGAAGGACAATGTCGTCATGTGTGTGAGTTTGTCCATCCATCAGCCTGTGGAAGCTTTACACCAGTACTTGGCTGCACTGCCTCGACACTGTGATACCATGAAGGCCTCTGTCAGGTGACCCAGGGCGCTGACATCATGGAGGACACACAAAGCCAACATGGCACTCTACCAGTGATGACCTGCCTGCCTGAGATGGACATTAGTTCAGGAAGTCACCAGCCACAGCTCCAACATGTCTATTCTGTCTGACCGTCTAATACAAGCAATACTGTCATTGTCCAGCTATTTATTATACTCTTAACTCTTTCCCCCTTGAACACAAACCAAGGACAACACATATACATGTTATTAGGGAATATTTTGTTTTTCCAGTGTGTTGTTTCTTTTTCCTGTGGCTATAATTGTGACTACTTCAGCAAACTTCCAGAAAAACCAGTGAAAAGGTATCATTATTGTAATTATATTATT
>JAPTGZ010000011.1:12663735-12676165 GCA_029814645.1 Fowleria isostigma | reverse complement strand
GAGAGAGAGAAAGAGTTGCGTTATGTTGCGGTACTTAATGGTCTCCTGCACCCGGGACGTGAGCCCCTGCTGTCTCTCTCCCTCTGTCTCTCTCTCTCTCTGAGGCGCACCGTGCTGGGAACGCAGATTCATGCTGGCTTGTGTATCTGTGTGCGTAATGCATCCACAAGGCTGTCAATTTGGAGACAAGGTGAAATATGTTTTATTAAATACTTCCTCATTCATTCATAAATGTTCAGAGGAGGGTGAAGAGGGTGAAAAGAGTTCATTAATGCATGCAAACCTCCTTTACTTGTCTTTTTGAGATGTATTAGATATAGACGTAGTTTTTTTTTTTCCCTCCCTTCCACTGGTACCCCCTCCAGAAGGTGGCACCCTAGGCGGCCGCCTAGTCAACCTATGCCACGGGCCGCCCCTGTGGATTCGATATCATTGTTGATTTAAGAAGCTACAAACCTTACATGGTGCAGTGTTTCCTGTAGAATTGATCTCTTGGTGCGCGTGGGTCAGCCAGTTATTGTCCTACTTATTCAGTAAGTACCCAACAGTTTCATCGACTGCACTGCCATTAAGTGTCCATAAATGTCTGTCCCATATATCTCTCTAATTTCATAAGGTATGTACAAGTATGTACAATCCGATCGTAATATCAGATCGTCCAACCCTAGTGGAAATCCATCTGCTGTTCTGAAAGTGGGGCAAAGGTTCTGTGTTTTTTTTTGGGTTGGTTCTTTAAAGGGATCACAGGAGGCAACAATAGTACTTTTGCAAAATTGTGTTAAGAGAGAGGTTGTTTTGGTAGAATATGTGCGCGTGGTATTAAAAACAGAGCCTTGGGTTGTTGTTGTTCATTTCCATGTAGTCTCCAAACTGTAATGTGTAGATAGTAGAACTGATGGAGAATTCCAATCCTGCCATGGTGCAGAGTACGTCCTTCAAGCTTAGACTACTGGGAAATAAAAACCCACAAATTGATGCAGTAGATATGAATTCAGTTCAGCTTTATTTATAGAGCCCAATATCACAACAAAGTCTCCTCATAGGGCTTCACAGAATTGGTTGAATTGATAAAAAACAAAACACAATGAAAATAAGCAAACAGTCAAGTAATCTGCAAATGGATCAGTGTCCCGGGCATCCTCCATCCTTAGACTCCCCTTATCAGTAAGGAAAAACTCTTAAAAAAAACCACTGGGAGATGTGAAGAAGAATACAAAGTGAAGGAAATGTCCAGGGTCTAACACTACATCGAGAAACAGTCCTGACATCCTGACAGAGTGGTGTGAAACAAAGGATGGATGGGTGGATGGACGGATGGAAGGAGATGCAGAGTAAAGAGGAGGAGAGGGTGAAAGAGGTCAAAGGTCAACCACAGCCACATGTGAAGTGTGGGCTTGACATCTGGACTTCTCTATATCTGCTCCTCCTCTTTCACTCCATACATATTTTTAACTTTATTCACGACGTGTAGCCTTTGTACGACTACGTATCTTTTCTCCACTTTGGTTCTTTTTCTCCCTTTTTTAAAAATATCTCTTCCTCCTTCCTCATCCTGGCTTTTCTGCTTTTTCTAACTTTCTGTTCCCGATGAGACTTTTCTCTTGTTGATGTCTGTCTGGCTCTGTGTGCTGAAGTTGAGGGTGTATAAATCAGTAGATGGAGATGTTTTTATCTCCACTCTCTGACCTGTTTTATATGTCCTCGTTGTTCACCGACAACAGGACTGTGACATATGACATCACTGCCAGGGAATTTGACATTCTTAACTGAGGAAGTCAGGGGTACATCTCGTCTGTTATGTAATGAAATCCACCCCAAGATCTATGCAATATCTGCAGCCCATAATAGTTCACTTTGTGTCGGGACATGCAGACCAAGTGGAAACCTGTTTACACCGGGGTATTGTTCAATAGGGTTAGAACATTTCATTACTTCTGGTGGGGTCAGCAGGCTACTTCCTGTGTAATGTGATGAAAGTTGAATGACGCCTATGAAGAAAATAGGCAGCAAATAGAAGCAGAAAGGAATAAAGAAAGATTTAGAGGACCCAATATTCAGCATTTGTAGAATTATGGCGTTTTTAGCCCAATGGCCCGAAGGTCCGATGGACTATTTGGGATCAGTTGGCGTCAGTCGTCCGTCCGTAAATAATTTTTCAAGAATATTCTTCCCCAAAATAGTGAGCCAGAATGACTTGATATATGTTGTGGAACATATTTGGACTAAGATCTATTAAGTTTGTTCAAAGAATTGGGAAATATTTGATTTTGAATTTTTTTATGAATTTTGGAAATTTTGCAAATCCCCATTTGTTTATAATGGGACAAATTTCAAAGTGCTATAACGTCAAAAAAGCTGAAGATATTGATATAATTATTACTGGCAATAAATAGGAAGTCACATATGGGCTTTCATTTGGTGCCACGACCTTTGACCTTGAGTGATCTTGAAAGGTCAAAGCCAAGGTCACCTATGTCCAGATTTCTAGAAACGTCTTCTCCAAAACGGTCAGCCAAAATCAATTGAAATTTATAGCAGAGGTTCCTTGGGATAAGGTCTACCAAGTCTATCTAAAGAATGGGAAATATTGCTTTTTGATTCTTTTTTTTTAAAATTATTATTATTATTTTTTTTGTTTTTTAACAAATTTTTGAACTTGAAAAAAATCCCCATTGGTTTATAATGGGGAAAAAATGTCAAAATGCTATAACTCCAAAACAGTTGAAGATATTTCTACAATTACTATTGGCAATAGATAGGAAGTCACACATGGGCTTTTATTTGGTGTCATGACCCTTTGACCTTGAAAGATTTAATGAATGTCAATGAATGTCTTTAAATGTACTCTTGGACTACAGGAACCTTGGTCCTATTTTTTATCCCATGAATCGATTTAGAAATGTGCTACTGTTTCAGCTGCCTGTGTAATCGGTGCTTTGCGACCTCCAGCAATGTCTTGCTGACGGCGCTGTCTGATTGGTTTCATGTCACAAGTAACAGCCCATGAACACTCAAACCAGAAAAGAGCATTTATCTATTTTTGCTCATTTACCCTCTGGTACATTGGGAACACTGACAATAAACTTCCCTGAAATATTAGTGCTTTGTACTTTCTTTATTTGATGTGGCCGTTGGCTTAAAGGCATTTGTTGCAGAAACAGATTCTAAACCTCAATGAGACGGATGGATTAAATAAATACACAGATTTCAGACAGAAATGAGCCACACGGTAGATAAGGAAATAGACAGATAACAGTTCAAGAAACAAGTTAAAAGTTTTATAATGAAGTCAGTGTTTTTTGAATTTATTGCAATGATTGATTTAGTTACGTCCTTCTTAAAAATCATGTTTATATTCAACCCTAGGGGAAAAAATAGACTGATCCTTTAATTTAGGTTAATACAAGCAAATCATGCAATATTTATACATACATTTCTAATTCATGTTTATTGGTTGTTTCAGAGAAAAGGGAGAGATCTTTTACTCACAGCTTCTGAAATGGAATTTTTTTTCTTTAATTTATGGATTTTATATTCTATCAATGTAGAAAATAGGGCTGCACAATATATTGAGATGAGGTTTTTTTGGGGGGGTAAAGCCTGCCTAGGGTGCCAAATGGTCTAGGACAGGGGTCTCAAACTCATTTAGTTCAGGGGCCACATTCAGCCAAATTTAATCTGAAGTGGGCCACACCAAAAAAATAACATAATCATTTAAAAATAATGACAACTCCAAACTTTCTCTATATTTTAGAGCAAAAAATGTAAAATGTATGATGAAAATATTTACATCTACAAACTATCCTTTAAAACAATGTGAGTAACATGAACAAACTGAAATTTCTTACAGAAACTAAGTTCAAATTTAACAATATTATGTCTCAGTTTATCTTTTACAGATCACAGTGGATCTACAAATATATAAAACATTTAATAATAAGCAGAACATTGGTAAACTTGCACTTCAGATATTTCAAAATGTGTGTATTTATTCAGGTTATTCATGTTTTTTTTTAGTGTAAATAAATTAAATTGACATGAAAATATTTACATTTACAGAGAGAAAAACTGGGAGTTGTGAGTATTTCTAGGTTATTATGATCTGACCCACTTGAGATTGAATTGGTCTGTACATGGAACCTGAACTGTGTAATTTTTGGATTTCAGAAATTCCTCTTGCGGGCCGGACCGGACCCTTTAGCGGGCCGCATTTGGCCCCCGGGCCGCATGTTTGAGACCCCTGGTCTAGGACCACCACAGGTCAAATGCCAAAAGAACTGTCGTAACAAGCAACAGGATTTCTTGAGATCAGTCTCTACAGATGATAGAAAAAGTGCCCTTTTGTGCAAAATAAACAGAAGTGGATTTATACTGTGAATAAACAGTATGTAATGATTGTTAGATTAGTAGTTCTATCAAGTTGTGTCTATTAAAACTTCAATTATTACGCCTTTTCTCTTGTTTTGTATGAAACCCAGTGGAAGACACGCTACAGCTGTTTCCCTCCGCGGCCTCCCTCTTTCCTCTCCCTGGAGTCCAAAGGTTACCCACTGTCATCAACTTTTACCATGTTGCCAAAGCAGCAGCTCAAACACCCTCTCATGAAGCACACACTGGCCTTCTTTCACACACCGCGCCTACTATCCGCTGTCCTTAAACACACATATATGTTCGGCGTTACAGCGAGCGTCCGACCAAAGGTGCACTTGAAGCAGCCTCTTTTATCAGTTTCTCACTAATGGCTTTCTCCTGACTGGCATTATGCAATACAGACGCACATACAAGTCGGTTTGTGGTGAAGACGGTGCGTACGAAGGGAGGAAGAAAAGTGTGTCTATGTGTGTGTGCCCTCTTGAGTAATGATTTTTCAAGAGGGTCTCATTAGACGGAGTGTGTGTCCGTGACGCTGACGGGACCTCGGCTTCGGGGGGTGGTCCGTCTGCTGTGTGTGTGACATTAAAGCGTAGGGTCAGGGCGTCTGGAGGGGGTCTTCACTCAACTAAGGAGGGAGAAAAAAGTGGAGGAGAGACTAAGTTGAAGAGATAATTGACAGAGTAATAGAAGGAAGTGAGCCAAGACTTCAGAAGATTTGTACATATGGTGCTTAATTAGAGGTTGGTGGTGGGGTCCAATTATAGACCACCCACCCACACTCAAAAAAACACACCGCAGGGTGCATGTTTATGGAAAACAAGGTGTGTGGAGAGCATGCACTAATGACTTCCTGAGGATTTTAGCTGAAGTGACCTTTGTGTCTTATGTGTGACACTTAGAAACCAAGGAAAAAAAGGAAGAAAAGTGTAAATTAACAGCATTTATTCTTGCTATTAAAGAATTTGTTATTTATTTTGTGACATTTCTGTCTGTACTTGTCTGACACATGGCAAAAACATCGAATAAGTTTATCTGTTAACCTAAAACACTTCAATTAAATTATACAAAATAACAGAAAAATCTAAGTTCGGTATGTCTTCAGATCAATACATTTTCAAAACAGTGAAGGAGACCAGTGAAGGGGAGGTAGTGGGGGGGAGGGAAGCGCTATGTAACTACATGTGGGGCAGGACATTACTACAAAATATTGTCCAGTCATTTGTGCATTAACAGACACCCCACATCTTATGGATTTTTAGATTTTTGAATGTTCGTTTATGGCAAACACTGTAATTTACTGAGTGTTTTTGAATGCCTCACAGTATTCCCCTGAGGTGCTGTGGATGTGACCTCACAGTAACACCACAGCAGAGACATGGTGAAGGAGAAGAGGACCAGATTCACTTGATTTTGCCAACTAGAGTTAAAAAAAAAAAAAAACCTTTTCGCTATAAAGGAACCTGTGGACTCTTTTGTGCCACAAAGTTGCAACAAACAGAAAACTGAAAGTGAAACTCAACCTACTTCGAACGTCCAACCTGGCTTCTGTGCCTCTGTTATACTCTCTGTTGTCATGTTTTGTTTTGTTTTTTGCTGCGGTGCTGAGAATTTGTCGATGCGTCCCAAGTGTTTGTGTTCTTCACGTTGACTACATGTATTCATTTGGTACGCCTCTGTACTGTATTGAACGCCCTGAGCTGAAACAGTTACACATAAAATAAGACAGAAAAAGCAACTTGCATTAATCCATAAAGACCCAGTGCTACTTTTGCGGTAGTTCCAAATAAATGTTTCTCTATCTTTATCCTTTCTTAAGTGATTATACTGTAACTATTGAAGAAAATAGTTGAACTGTTGATGTTTGTGTGAATGTACTGCCTTGATAATATTGGTGTGCATAACTCAATTACTGTATTATGTAACAGTTGTGGGTTGGATGCTAAATTAAGAAAAACTCCTTGTTTGACTTGAATGAAGTTATTGATAAAGATGTAAAAGTGCTTGAGGGTAGGATTAAATAAGTTTATGGTTTCTCCTACTCTGTCTCCACCATACAAATTTAGACTTATTCATACTCGAAGACAGATTCTGTTAATTTAAATGTTATTTTGTTTTGATAGAAAGATTTATCACCATTTATTGTAATGTTATCCTCTTTAGTTTGATCTTTTTCCAGTGTAAATCATGTATTTTCCTATATTTAATCCACTGATCATGTAGATGTTTATTAAATCTCAGAGTAAATTCAAAGGTTGTTTTATCAGAAAGAGAAAACTGAAGAAATAATGACTTTTTAGTAAAATCTATCATTAACTGAACATAAAACAGGTGTGTCCATCTGCTGTCATTGATGGTGAATCAATCTTGTAGAAGATGGCGGCGTTTCCATGGTAACTATGGGGCTTCTGAAAGTCCAAATGGGTCGTATGTGATGACCATGAATCAAATAACAAACTGAATTTCCCATCAGTTATTTACATGTATTGATAGAATTTAATGGATCAACAGGTATTCAACCGTTGACATCAGTTGTCGGTTTTGGTCGGCAGTGGCTGTTTGGGTCTTTACGGGTTAAAACGGTTGAGCTTTTTTCCCTATCTAAATAACTTCTGAGATATAATTGAGGACATTTAATTGAATTGGCGTTTTTGTCCTAAGTCCAACGCAGAGCAGGGAGTGTCACGCTTACAGGCAACATTAGAAAGAAACTGTTAGATATGTAAAACCTGGCAGACGTAAAATGCAAATCTGTGTGACCACAATGGGGCATGTGTGTGTCCATCCTCCTGACAGTGTTTGCTTGGAGGCTATAGAGGAAACAGTGTTATATCACTGGTCATATGAACCTATAGATCACATTTCTTTGAGTAAACTGTATATAAGTGTGTGTGTGTGTGTGGTCCCAGTGGAATTTCCCATCTATGGCAGGAGCAGGCTGATACTGACGAGGTCGACCATTTCTGGCTGTAGAATTGAAATGCTGTTAATGGAGTAAAGTTGTAGTGTAAAGATGACGCGTTTAGATATGACTGATAAAACGTATGTTGAGTTTACTGCCCTCGCTGATCTCAAACACTGGGATTTTATTAATGAAGGTTGAATCTCAAAAGAGCTGGGCGATATGATGTTTTGTAGCTGGATGAATGGTAAAGGTCAGGTCAGCTTAACATTTAAAGGCGGATTTTAGGATTTGGGTGAAATCTGAAGAAAACAGTCAGTTATAAGTGGATTTAAATTGAACATAGAAGGTAAAACAAGGTCAATGCAGCGGGAAAGATGCAAAAAAGATAAAAAGAAAACAACCAAAATGTAAGAAATTGGAGATGAAATGACAAAAATGGTGTAAAAAATGGAAAAAATTAAGGTCAAACGAATGTGAAGGAGAAACAAGGTGAAAACAATAAAAAAGATGTAATATGACAAAAGCTACACAAAAAAATTCTAATATAAAAAACAATATAGAATTCTAAACACAAGGAGAAAACAAGAGGAATATAATGTAAAATGATGAAAATGATGTAAAAAATGTGACGAAAATAGTTCAAAAGAAAAGACAAAAATAACACAAAAAACTAAATGAGAAACAAAGTGAAAGCAATTTGAAGGAAGAAACAAGATAATTTAACCCCAATAACAGAAACACATCTTATTTTTACACATTTAACATTTAATATACACATTTAATATAAAAAAAAGTCAAAATAAATAAACACTGATATTTTATTAGGGCTGGGCGTTCTTACTTAAAAAGTCTATTGCACTTTTATTTGAAGCAGTAGTTTTGATATAAAAGGCAATACTGTTATTAAACATACTTTATTTTAATTTAAAGTATTTGCAAACCAAATACTACTGGACTTTGAAGTTAATACTGAAGTAACTTTAAAATAGAAATGTGAAATGCGTTACTTTTGCTTTAATTGTTGAACACTGCATATAACTTTGCAATTAATTGTGATTAATCACAAAAATTCTTATGATTACCCATGAAATAAGATTTCAATTTCTGCCCAGTACTACTTTTTATTAAGATTAAATGATGTAATGGTGTTATTAAAAATACCTTATTTTAATTTAAAGTATTTGCAAAACAAATATTACTGGACTTTGAAGTTAACGCTGAAGTAACTTTAAAATAAAAAGGTGAAATATGCTACTATTACATTAATTATTGAATACTGCATATAACATTGCGATTAATCATATAGCTTCCTGTGATTATTCATGATTAATCACAATTAAGGATTTTGATTTCTGCCCAGCACTACTTTTTATTAGGATTAAAATGATGTAATTGTGTTTTTAAATATACCTCATTTTAATTTAAAGTATTTACAAACCAAATACTACTGGACTTGGAAGTGAATACTAAAGTAACTCTAAAATAAAAAGGTAAAATATGCTGCTTTTACATTAATTATTGAACACTGCATATAATTTTGCGATTAATCACAGAAATCCATACAATTAATCGTGATTAAGGATTTCAATTTCTGCCCAGCGTTACTTTTTATTAAGATTAAAATGACGTAATGGATGCTTTCATGCAGAGTTGAAGGTCTTGGGTCGTTCAAAACCGTTTTTTTTTTTTTTCTTTTATTTTTTTTTTACCCATGACCAAACGTCTGGAATGAGTGGGTCAAACGGAGGCTGAAGATATATTATCCTAGAATCGTGTGTCAAAGTGATTTTTCTGTTCCTCGTCTGAGCGTGACCTTGACAGATCCTCTGGTTCTGAAACCTCTGTCGTACTTGGGGTCGAGGGCGGAAACGTGTGAAACGTCTGCACACATCCCCTCAGATCTGTCCGACTTATTTCCAGAGGACACGTAGCCCTCTTTTACAACTCAAATTGGTGCATAATGTAAATGTAAACCACATTTTTTCCTTGTTGTCCGGCTACGTGAGAGCGTACATTACATCCAAACAAAGGCTCTGTCACCAAAGCCAGGTGTTTTCATTTGCAAGTCCTTTGTATGTGGTCGACATAAGGGATGACAGCAACCGTCAGTGAAGTTAAATAGATTTTTTTTTTTTTTTTTTTTTACTTTTTCCTGCTTGTATTCATGTTGCCTTTATATAACTGAGTACAAGACATAAGATCGGCAAACAAAAGCCACCATTGTCACTCAATATGAATGTGAAACAACAAACAATATTACTGCAGTTTGTTTATTTGCACCTCAGGGAAGATATGACAATGCAATTAAACAATCAGATTTATTATATTATGTGTCTCTTTGTCACCAGCAGGGATAATCTGTAAATTTCTGTAGTTTTTTTTTTTTTATGATGCAGACAGACATACTAGCTGTATAATCACAGGCAGCGTAGAAGTATCTGAAGTATTTACCATATAAACACAGTTGCATAAACCGAGCACATGAATGCACAGTCAGCTAATGCACCAGAACATCCCTGTATCTGATGTCGGCTTTCATTCATTTTCTCTCTCCTGTCATCTTCATTCATTCTGCTTCATGCTCTTTTCTCTGCATCTTTTATTTACCTTCACATAAACGGAGAAATTAGAGCATCAGAGCTCAAGATCTGACCCTGATCTGCTCCGATATTCTATTCATTGTACAATTAGTAGCATGTTATACTGACAAAAAATGTGCATTGGGGCCAACTGAAATATAAATAATCCAATAAAATGAAACTTCCATAGGCAGTACGTTTGCTGGAGGTCTTTGAAAGAGAACTTTGACCGATATTTTTACGGTTTACAACTTGATTGCAGATGTTTTTCTGCAAAATTGAAGGAGTTACAGTCAAAAATTGGGTATTTTGGAAATCAGGACCTTGAGTTTAATGTTTCAAGGTCATCGAAGGTCAACAAAATTGGTACCCAATGAAAGACTATATCTGACTTCCTTTAGGTCGACAGTAAAGTTAGTCAGTATCCATTTTGTGAATATACAGATTAGGTGGTCAATCCCTGGTCATTTCCGATGACAATAACTCAAAATCTCTGTATATACTTGCATGACAAATGTGGTCGTAATGGAGAGAGAATTGAATTTCCAATAATTTGGCATTAGTTTGAAATTATTACAATGAACAGAATGGCCGCCTTCACCCTTGGGTGGCTGGGATGAGCTCCATGCGACCCCCGTGACCCTAGTGAGGATGGAGCGGGTTCAGAAAAAAAAAGTGTGAATGAATGAATGAATATATTACACGTTACCGTAGCAACTGGAAGTCATGGAACCTAGAGTTGTTAAATTTGTCATATGAGAAGGGACTTATACGGAGATGTCACGTTAAATTTTGTTATGATTGGATGAATATGGTGATATTACAGAAAACTGAATTTACTGACCCCTGATATTTACCCTGGGGCGTTAATGAGAATGTGACCCTTATGACATCATAATGCATACTAGGGCTGCGTGATATTGGAAAAAAAAAACTGACTTACCATGTATTTTGTTTTAACCTTTCAATATATATTGTGAGTTTCTTCTTTGTTTTCAATAATTTTCTTCCTGTTTGTGGTGATTTTCTTCTAAAAACAAAGAAAATCACATTTTCTTTATTTTCTGTGATTTTGTTCTTCATTTTGAGGATTTTCTTTTTTTTTTTGGTGATTTTCTCTTTATTTTTGGTGATTTTTGGTGGTTTTCGTCTTCGTTTTCAGTTATTATCTTTGTTATCTGTGATTTTTCCTCCTCGTTTTTGCTGATTTTCTCTAGTTTGTCGCTCATTTTTCAATGTTGTTACCAGCGACTCACTCCATGTGTAGGAGCGTGGTCTGCCTCAGCAAACTGAATGACTGTGACTGGTGGGTGGCTGTGTGCAATGTGTTCCAGGTACCCTTAATTTTAGATAAGAACATGTTGAGTTCATTTACCTTACTTTGCAGGATATGTAATGTGACTATTGCGCACACACATGTACATTGCGATGACGATGTTCAAAAGATATATTGCGCAGCTCTGATGCATACCCTCAGATGCAGAAAGGAAAAATGCACAATTTGGTTTTGGTTTCAAGTTGATAAGTTAATTTTGGTGGAAGTTATGGTGAAATGTCATTTTTGAACTTTGGCCTATATCTCAGCTGTACTTTGGCCTAATATTGGGAAAAAAAAACTAATCAGGTTGACTAGAGAATTGGGTGAATTACTTACTAACAAAGCAGGTACACTCACTGTTCATGCAGAGGTGGACCTTACAGACCCTGAGATTGTTGACTCACTGGATCTGTCACTGTCTTATAATGTGTGTGGAAATGACCAAAAATAGTCACTTGCTCAATAAAGGCTTAACAGTAGTCTTTGTGGTGATGGATGCATATTAAAACCCGGCGGAGTCCTGTCTTACCCTTTATCTCCAAGTTAAAGCCATTTTTCACCAAGAACTGCACTTACCGAAGGTCTAATGATGTTCTGTTGAATCAAGACTTTTATTTTATTTTATGTTCTTTTTCTTCCTCTGACTCCTTGTTTCTTTTACTTTTTTTTTCTCCCCCCCTCTTTCAACCTTCATCCTTTCTCCAAACCATCCTCCTACTTGCTTTCTAAACCCCTCTCCTTCCTGTCATCCTTCTGTGAATCCAAACCTCTTGACCCTCTCTCCATTAGCCGACCCTGGAGCCTAAACTCAAGGTATGTTTAGCTTTTACACAGAGAAAATGTTATAGTCTTCCCAGGAAATGGGACCGAAGTTACAGTTAAGCTTGTGTATAAATCTGTCCTAAGTGTCTATAAATCTCCAGGCGAATGTAAAGAAAGAATCTTTTTTAGTTTTGTGGTTAATTTAACTCTTTCCCCCTTAAATGCCTATTAAGAACCAACCCATATACGGTATACGTTACTAGTTCTACCTATGAAACATTTTATTTTTCTTGGTGTGTTTCTTTTTCCAGTGGTTACAATCGTCAGAACTTTGGCAAATTTCGGCCAAAAAAACAGTGAAATTTTTTAAAATATTATTATAATCTAAAAATGTTAACATTTTTTGAAAATTAAAAAAAAAACCCTAAATTTAAAACATTTAAAAAATAAATTCAAATTTAAAAAGGAAAAATGTAAAAAAAAATATAAAAATTA
>JAPTGZ010000011.1:12470014-12480376 GCA_029814645.1 Fowleria isostigma | reverse complement strand
GGCATTTTTCTTCAAGTTTAAAATGTTATTAGAATAACTGATTTAATGTTATTAAAAACTGACTGAGATGAAAATAAGAAAACAACGGAGGGAGCTATTTAAAGCGGAATTGGAATGACAGAAAAAACAGCAGAAAAGAAAAAAATTAAAGGAAATAGGATAATGCTCAAGTATTTGATTAACTCATAAAGACCCAAACATCCACCATCTACCAAAACCATCTACTGATCAAAAATGTTTAATGACTTCTGAACCACTAATCCTATCAATACATGTAAATAATTAGTGTAAAATACAGTTTGTAATCTTTTCATGGTCATCAGATATGACTCATTTGGATGTTCAGAGGCTCCGTAGTTACCGTGGGAACACCACAATCTTCTACAACATTGATTCGCCATTAAAAAACACTAATTTATCACCAGTTTGACAAATGATGTACAAATGTTTAATTAGTGATATTTTTGCTCATGAAGTCACTTTTTCTTCAAATTTCTCCATTTCTGATATTATAACCCTCAACTTCAATTTAAGGTTTTATAAAGATCTACATGATTGATTAACCCTCAAGTGACAAAGCTATTTTAGTGACTAATATAACCAAGTGGGGTAATTTATGACCCAGTTGACTTTATATAGAAATACTTCTCTATACATGATTGTTTTAGAATTCTTCATGCTTATTTCAGGCTGTAATACATTTGTCCATCATATAATGCAATACAGTATAGAATTTATTTATTTATTTTACAAAAAACTGTCTTCACTGTCTGATGCCGACTCATCTCCATCAATGAAACTATTTTGATCCTCACTCTGTTCATCAAGAATCTGCCTCAATGCATGTGCAGCTGAAAATCTTGCCATTCTAGGTCTGTCGGCCATACTTTCATGCAAAACAGTCAAATATAATGATTAGAGTTGACATATTCACAATATCATCTGAAGCTATAATGTCAAAAATCTCATAGATCTACCCGGGGTCATGGAAGAAGTGACTCTCTGAACAAATGCAGGGCAAATAGATGGACAAATTTATGGTAGGAAACTTCTTTCTGTTTAAAATAATAAAAATGGTGCACAAAAATATGTGCCCGAGGTCATAAATAAACACCTGGTCGCTTGATGGTTAAATAAATATAGAAAGACACATGATTTTCATTTAAAAAACAGAAGATAATATTATAATAAGTAATGACAAAACACTTACAAAAGATTAAATAGAGAGAAAAATGTAGTTTTGTAATTGCTACAAAAGTAGCACTGGGTCTTTATAGGTTAATAAATAGAAAATGGCCGTATCCAAGCCAAAAAAATGAAAAGCTGAAAGAAAATATAAGTAGAAGATGAGAATAAAAACAGGAATACATAGATCCAGAAGAGCTTGTGGTCTGTGATAATGAGGAGTGGTCTGTCGTAGCTGAAACACAAAGTCAAAGCCTGATTGGACGTCTCATGAGTCCAGTACGCCTTGGTAATGGATGCTCTGTATGGTAACCTTTGAGAGGCATGAAAAGGAATAACCAGAGAAAACAAGGTAAATTGGCATGGGTTGGTTATGTTAGATGAAAGATGAAGGATAAAAAAGAGGTGAAGAAAAGGAAGATGGGGAGAGAAACAACAGGGAGAACAGATCAATACACCAGAGGGGTCTACTCTCCATCACATCCCTCAGTCCCTTGTTCGCGCTCCTTCTGTAACATCGGATTATCGATCCGTGCTTCCCTTCCTCCACTGTCGCTCCTCTCATCCAGCTATTCCAAAGCAGAAACTCCCAAAGCTTCTCAGCTTAGCATCTTTCCTTCAGGATTTGTTCCCTACCATCTTTTCCCTTAATCCCTCCTCATCTCAGTGTCTTGGCTTTCTAGAAAACGAACTCAGCAGGGAAGATCTGAAGAGCTAAATTAAGCTGAAAATCAAGATCAAACAACCCAGTCGCTGGAGACTGACGCTAGCATGATGGGTTTGTGCACCACATCTATACATCATAATCACATCAGACTGGAGGATGCATCCGCACTCCTGAGTTTAAGATATAAAAGCAACTTGGTCATGGATTGGTTTAGACACTGTCTCATGAGTCTTAAACCAAACTCTGGTATCTTTCTCTAAACTAAAAAATATGTCAGTGTATAAACTTAATCTTAAAAATCATTAACTGCTTATATATGTGTAGTTGAATGCAACCCTGAGTAGATGAAGCTCTATATAGAGATGAAGTCCATCCCCTTCCACTGAACACAATGGGACCTTACTCTGGAAAACATGTGTACAATAGTAAATAACAACAGACAAATGCTTTTCTTATCCTCTATGATTCATTCATACATTGATTGTATTCGTTTTGTCTTCCATATTCAATTCTTAAGTGGCTTTTCTTTTTGTCAGACAAGTGAATTTTTTTAGAGGCGATGTTTTTTAAAAAAAGAAAGCCACTTAAGAACTCTATGATTCATGGTCTTAATTACACATAAGATATTTAACAGTATGGTTTGTTTTACAACTGTTGGAGTATAAGACTGTAACATACAGTATATACTGCAATGGAGCTATGTATGTATGTCTGTATGTATGTATGTGTATGTGCAGTATGTATGTATGTACAATATATGTATGTATGTATGTATACATGCACAGTATACACAGTACAGTGGAAAAGGTGCACTGACCAGCGTCAACCTGGCACGACACACGTTAAATTCGCCTTCAATTGGCTCGGCTTTGATCAGCATGCAATGGGAACGCCAGACGCTGGTCAACCTGCTAGTTTACGTGATGACGTAGAGCGTTACGTGATGCGTCATAACATCGCGCCAGTCGCCTCTTATATCACACACCACAACAAAGCTCTGTTTGCATTCGAATCAAGACTAGATTGAGAAACATGTCGCAGCATTGGCAACATAACGAGATTTGTGAATGACCACTTTGAAGACAGACAACAAACAAAGGACACTGACCAGCGCCTGACTCGCTTTCGTGTTGCTCTGTATTGTTTGCTTCCTTGAATTCTGTCACATTTGTGATATCATCATCAATGTGATCCCAGCGTGGTGACATCACCAGAAGCATAGCGGGGAAGCAGAGGTCCAGCAGCTTGCCAGCGAGGGCCACAGACTTGGCTTTTTTTGGTGAATGGAGAAAGGCCAAATGCTGATTGTTAGCGGGTTGACGCGGGTTTTTGAAACACGGATCGACCCGACAATTTTAGTGCAAAAGTGGCTATAGTGTTTTTCTTTCCACAATTTGTTCAAAGGTCTGTGAAGCTTTCAACACGAATAGACCTCTTCTGTTTTACACATCTTTTAATCCTTTTTTTCTTACCAGTTTTGGGTGATAAAGGTGAAGTGTTCTGCAGTGACACCCCTTTAGTGTTGTTGACATGCATCATACAAAAAGGACACAGTTCACTGAGCCATATCACATGAAACATAAACATTATTTTACTCTTTTTACAACAAACTGCAACTGTCTTGAGCAGCAAAAGAAGCTTCTGAATTAAAAATTAACTGATATGAGTAAAAAAAAATTGATTTGTCTGTCATCACTGACTGGCATGTATGTGTTTTCTTCAGCACGGGGATGTCGTTTGATGTAGAGTAGCAGCGTTTCATTCTGGTAATTGGGTTGCAAATAACCTTGGATTCGCAGAAAACCCAATTTGGCAAAAGCATCTCCAGTGGCATTAGTCTTCTGTACAGTTTCCTGTATCGACACCCCAGTAACAGACTATTACTGCACTACTAGACAGTCTTGATGCAACAGTATATCTCTCTCACGCTCTTATCTCTGTCTCTGCTATCTCTCTCCATCCTCTTTCCCTTCTTCCCCTTTTGCTGACCTCACTGTTCACTAGCGAGCTTTGTAGGACGTGATGGTGTAATTGATATTACATCCTTCTACACACACACACACACACACACACACACACATGCTCTGCCCTTGTGGAGACACTCCTACCCAAAGGCTGCCTGGTATCAGCTGGCATGCTTCTAGCCCCGCTGTAAAAACTCATCTAACACACACACACATGCATACTTTTAAATGTGTGAGAACCCTAATCAACATAATGCAGTGCAACGCTCCTGAGCCTGGACCTATAAACCTTATCATACCTGAATTAAAACCAATCTTAAGCCCTAAAAAAAAGTAGGATTTTAGAAGGCGAGGACAGGCGAAACTTCCAAAGAGGCAAAAGAAAAGAGATGATTAAGTGAGAGTGAGAAAAAAAAAATCTTTTAGGTTTTTATGCTCGAGTGGAAAAAAATGTGTAGACAATGAAAGTCTAACTTTCCTAGAATTAATGTAAGCATAAATGCTACATTAGATGGGAAAGAAATGCCACCAGCTGCCAAGAGATACAGAAGCAAATGTTAGATAAAGGCTATGAAAAACCGTGAGAAGTACATGACAGTTTGAAACTACTGGTGGTTCGCAGTGGAAAAAAAAACTGAGACCTGTAGTTATGTCTATCAGCTCCTTAATTAAAGTCTGCAACTTTATGAATACCACAACTAACTGACTTGACACTACTGGATGAAAATATGCATAAACATTCTCAATATTTTCTGGAAATTTGTCTGAATTGTGTGATATCCTTGGAAGTTAACTACTGATACTATATGTTTTAAGCATAAATTAAAGGTTTGATATGTGCCACAGAGGGCATCCATATAAACTACCCCTTCATCCTCATGTACAGCGGACAGAAAAATACCAAAAATCCATTAGAACATTAAAATCAGAGTTTATTTTGTCCGGTTTGGGGTTTTTAGTTGTAGGTAGGGATATAACAGTACTGACAAATTTCCATTCGGTATGTTTTTGGTCCAGTGAAGGAGACCAGTGTGTGTGTGTGGGGGGGTGTAAGCTCTGTATATTTCTACAAAATATTGTTCAGTCATTTGTGCATTAACAGGCACCCACATGTTATGTATTTTTTTGCATTTTTGAATGGTCAGTACTTGTTTATGGCAAACACTGTAATCTACTGAGTGTTTTTGAATGCCTCACATTATTCCCCGAGGTGCTGTGTACCTGACCTCATCATAACACCACAGCAGAGACACGGTGAAGGAGAAGAGGAGCAGGTTCACTAGATTTTGCTACTTGAGTTGAAAAAAAAACATTTTTTTGTTATAAAAAAACCCGTGGAGTATTTTTGCCTCAAAGCTGCAATATACCAAAAACTGAAAGTGAAACTTAACATGCTTTGAATATCTGACCCAGCTTCTGTGCCTGGCGTTGAGAATTCACTGCTGCTGAATGTATATAGAGAAACCCCGTGTGGCCATCCTGCTTCCTGAGTGTTTGTGTTCTTCACATTAGCTACATGTATTTGTTCGGTACACCACCGTATTGTATTGAAGACCCCAGTACAAATGAGTACACTGTTAAACCTCTAATTGCATTTGATGATAATATACCTTAACAATGGATGGCAATTCATATAAAACAGAGAAATAGGAGAAGAAGTCTGACAAACACAGTTGCTCTTGTTTATATGTGACTAGTTAGCATAATTACAGATAATATATTCCATTTGTGCAATCAGATCCACCTAAAAGCCCCAAGATCTCACCCAGAGGACCTTTAAGTCTGACCTACAGTGAGTCTAAACCGAACCATGACCAGTTTTTAACCCTCATTCTGCATGAACGACCCTCCCCCCTTCCCATTCCAAACTCAGCCTGGTGCTCATACAGATAGAAGTGTAACACCAAACACCATTTCACACACACATACACAAACCTAGCACTTGCTTTATAGGCCCCGGGAGGCGCAGAGGAAACTGCATTCCCAACCGCTTTATGTATTGGTCAATTTAACACTGCTAACATCAGCATATTAAAAATGCATGTGGCCAAGGACGCAGAAGCATTGTGTGAGTGCGTGCATGATGGTGCATGTATTTGAATGCAGAGTACCGTACCTCTTACCTTGAAGAGTGGCATTATTACTCTGTTATCTTTCTAATGGCGCTATTTATAAAACAAATGCATGTTAAACAGTCAATTAACCTACACGCTGATTTGTGAATGTCTCAATCTGACATATTTAGCCTAAGGCAAAATATGATCCCTTTGGTGCCACAAAAGCAGAGCTTACCAGCTACTTTAAGGGTCAAAATTCTGTAATGAGTGAGGAGAACTTTAGCACCAAGGGTATGAGGTGGGTATAAGGTCATGTCCTAAACCAGGGCTAATCAACAGGTCCAAAGGCCTGAACCAGACGGTTCAAATTGGACCGGCCTACAGCCCCTCTACCCTCTACATCAGTTCAACAGCCATTGAACAACAGATACGCCTATTTATGACATTTTACGCCATTTTGCAGCACTTCATGTAGTTTTGCAGTACTACCACTGTTTACAGAAGGCCAGAGAGACCAGCTTCAATATGAAAACATAACGCATTCAATGGAGAATAGACACAAAACAGAACATTTAACAACCACTGATTTTTGTTCATCACATATTACAGTCATACACATACAGAAAGCTGCCTGTGAGTTTGTGGACTTTTAGATAAAAACTAGCAGGTTGACTCCTCGGATTCAACTGGTTCTGGAGGCAGTAGAGTTGATTAAATGGGGAGCTGACTTTTTGTAGAAGTCGGTCATAACTTGAGTAAAAGTGTCAGCAATGATATTTGGTTATTCATAGTTATCTTATATATCTCTTTAAAGGGGTTTACATCATTATTGTATGGTAAGTGGTCTGTACTTATATAGCACTTTTCTACACATTAATGGTACTCAAAGCACATGTTTGACTTCAGCACATTCACATTACTTGATCTGTGCACTTAGAGGCCTGTAGATCAAAAACAAAATGTTGGAAGATTAAAATGTAAATAATCTTTGAAAGAAACAATGTTTTCCAACAATCAATTTGATACTCACTGAAAAACCACCCGTCAAACAAACTATCCACAACTGTACATCCTACCTCAAAAATTCTTGAACGTGAGGCTTGTGGAAGGTCTTCTAAACATATTGATGTAAAAAACGTGGAAAAAAGTCTGAATTGAATAAGCAGTGACTGTGGGAACATGGAGTAAGTTAAACATGTTAGTGACAGAAATTTAGAGGAAAATAGGCACTCTGTGGGTTTAGAGGTGTGGAGACCAAAAACGAAACATTGTAAGATTGAAATGTGAATAGTCTTTGAAGGAGTTTTTTCCCCCAATGTTTTGATGTGTAAATTGCTGCTGAAATCACAGAAATGTGAGAGTTGTGAAGAGTTGTTTGTGGGATTTCTAACATAAAACCCAACACTCTCCACTCTAAGTTAGAGTGGTAACAATTTCAGCCAATCAGCTGTCAGCATTCTGTTCCCCATGTATGTGTACGGAGTTTGGTGTATTGTTTTGTTGTGCAAAAAAACAACTAAAAACTCAAAAACTGTTGGTCACATCAATAAGCAATTTTCCCCAGTCTGATCCTTGACCCAAAATACTGAAGTAATCCAAAAGGCAAAGGCTAGCTCTTTCCAGTTTTTTAGTTTTAAAGCACACCACACACACACATAGACCACTTGGCTTTTATAATATCGATCGCCCTGTCCTAAACTGTCACTGATGCTTCCTACTCACATGGTCTCATCATTCTGGAACTCCAGTTTGCCAGCGGCCAGTTCGTAGTCCTCCCCTCCTTTAGCCGTGCCATCAACGGTTCGATACGGGACGGCGACCAGGCCTCGGGCCCCTGACGTCCTGAGAACCTTTACCTCCATCACACCGACGCTCTCGCTCACCCTCTGACTGGCACTCTCAAAGGTAAAGATACCTAAGAAGGAATGTAGAAAAAAAAAGGAGCGTTTCACTGTGATAGAGAAAGATGTATAAAGATGATGATGTTGATGAACACCTACACTCACTCACAAGCTTTCCCTCTAAGGTGTATGATATATAGAGTGAGAGGATAATACATTACCACCCACTTTCTGCAGATAAAAGATAATAAGCTGTGAGTAAACACCCACTCTCCTCTCATCCAAACTCCCACTGGATGTTATCAAAGTCCTTTAATTGAAAATGTGGTGACATTGAGGAGACTGTGACTTCTCTAACCTACTAATTAAAACCTTTTCATGGATATCCTGGGACTTTCCTGGAGTAACAAACCCATGTGGAGCCTCAAATTGTTGTATCTATTAAAACCATACCATACATCTTCCTTATATTACATGTCATGAATAAAACCGTGTATCATCCAGCTATTGTGACTGATAAAGTACTTGTTGCTGTAACTATTTTGTGCGTTATAACATATTTTATACCTTTAGAGGTCAGAAGAAAATACAACTTTTATTAACTACTTGATAATCTTTGTATCTATCATTATTCTGATTCAAAGTAATATAAATTAAAATCATAAAAAAGACAAAAAGCAGTGAAAAGACTTTTCCTTCAGCATCATTGAGGTGAAGAGCAGTGATGAAAGAGAAAAATTCTGATCATTGCTGTAATTATACTTCATTTCTTCACATATGAATTATGCTAATTAAAAGATATTTCTTTTCTCTTTCTATTGTCTTTTATAAAGGAAGTGTCTGCCATGTCAAATAAAAAAAAGAAAAATGCCCATTTGTTAGTCGACAAAAACGTCAGAAAAAAAATTAATAAAAGGACTTTAGTCACCTTTGTTATTATTCCTATGAATAAAAATAGGAATAATAAGAAAAAAGATGAAAAGTAGCCACTGCCATAAAGAAATAGAGAAACAGTTTAGTAAAAACAGCCAATAATGACAACTAGAAAGTGTATTCAATAAATTACACTGAACAATGAGTTAGGTACATTATAATTTATGTTTGCCACAGCCATTAGCAGCACATTAAATTAGTTTTTTATTTCTAAAAATTCTAAGTGATCAAACTCCAGATGGTTTTCAATACCTGTTATTATAGATTCACAGGTGGATCCATAAATATTTACATGGGGCGGTAAAGGAGAGTATGGGAGGACTGGTGTGTGGGAACCCTATCATATAGAGTATAAAAAGATACACAAAAGTAGTTTAAACTATTTGATTGTTACTCTTTTGTGATTGCTATGTTTTGGTGGACATTTAAATGTGACATGAATAGACTCATTGTATTTTTGTACTTTGTGTGATGAAGCTTTATGGGTTTTAAGTTTATTTGTCTTCATGTTTATCTTTGGGCTCTACAAGTACATTTGTATGAACCTTGTGTTAGTTTTTTATGTTGTTTGTTTTATGTACTTCTGTCTTACGGTGTGATATGTAAAACACTAAAATTCATAGATAAAGTATTTTTTAAAAACTGTTTGATTGTCGTATTATGCACTGTATCAATATATTATTAAAGTGTAGGTGCAAAATCTACAATGGCTATAAGGGCCACACAAGAAAAAGAAATTTCTTGTCACCACGAGAATAAAGTCATAATATTACAAGAAAAAAAAGCTGTAGTTTTAAAAAACTCATAATATTACGAGAAATAATAATATTACGAGAATAAAATCATAATATTACGAGAATAAAGTCGTAGTTTTAAAACTCGAAAATAGTGTTATACTTAAATGAGTCGTAATATTTTGAAATTTATTTGACGGTCAGAGTTTCCTGTTACAGCAAACAAGTGAAGCAGCAACTTCACTTCTGTTGAATTGGACAAACCTTATTTTTGTAATATTATGACTTTATTCTTGTAATATTATGAGTTTTTTAAAACTACGACTTAATTCTCGTAATATTATGACTTTTTTCTCGTAATATTACGAGTTTTTTTTAAAACTACGACTTTATTCTCGAACTTTACGACTTTATTCTCGTAATGTTACAAGTTTTTTAAAACTACAACTTTATTCTCGTAATATTATGACTTTATTCTCATAATATTATGACTTTATTCTCGCAGTGACAAGTAATTTCTTTTTCTTGTGTGGCTCTTATATGCCGTCGTAAAAATCAGTGTTCAAATGTAACAAAAATGTGCAGCTTGTAAAACTAGAAGAATTAATATCAAAATGAAAATATTTCACTATGAGCAAAAGTGCTGTTCTGTAATAAGAATTATAATGATAATATAAAAATGCCTCCAAAATATAAAATGCTTTCTGAATGACTGTTGGTCTATTTATTATTTGTTCCAATGCTTTGAGCAGTTTGTGGACATGGTGGTGGTTTGTTGTTACAAGTACTTAAATGATGCCGAAAGCTGGACTTGTCATTGGACTCCAGATTAAAGAACTCATTGGAGAGCCAGTATTCCCCAAAAAACTCAGCTTGCGATTCATTTGTGCAAGTGGTGCAAAATGTTCTGGACAGCTATGGAGCTTCAAATTGAATATGATCCTAAAATACCCCCCCCCAAAAAAAAAAAAAAAAAAAAAA
>JAPTGZ010000011.1:12251779-12261883 GCA_029814645.1 Fowleria isostigma | reverse complement strand
TACTATTTTTACATTTCACACTAAAAAATGACTGTAGCATCAACACCAAAAAGTTGTCCTCAATTTCCTGAAGGCTCTGCCCAAGTGATCAACAAAATTTGATCTTATCCTATTTCTTGTAAAATGGCAACATAAAAAAAATTTTAAATAAAAATAAAAGGTAAAGTTGATGATTTGAAAAGATTTTTGAGTAAATGATTAAATCAGATTTAGCCGTAGTGTTTACAGGACGAGTCTGTTAACAAAACCAGATTTATATGTAGAAATTATGTGTTTCTATAAATTTTTTTGCAATAATAGAACTGTAAATTTTAAAAAAATAATGAGGTGCCATTTGAATTGCAAGACCATAATGTTGAAATAATAGCTTGTTCTCATCCTGGGTTGTTTTTTTTGTTTTTTTTACAAAAAAGGAGCAAAAAGTAAATTTAACATTTTAAACATGTAAATATGACTGAAATCCAATGCTAAACCTACATGTTTAAAATGTTAAATCCATGTTTGAAATGTTAAATATACATGTTTAAAATGTGAAATATACATGTTTAAAATGTTAAATCTACATGTTGAAAATGCGAAATATACATGTTCAAAATGTTAAATCTACATGTTTAAAATGTGAAATCCACATGTTTAAAAAGTTAAATCTACAGGTTTAAAATGTGAAATATACATGTTTAAAATGTGAAATATACATGTTTAAAACATTAAATATACATGTTTAAAATGTGAAATTTACAGGTTTAAAATGTTAAATCTACATGTTTAAAATGTAAAATCCACATGTTTAAAATGTGAAATCTACAGATTTAAAACATTAAATATACATGTTTAAAATGTGAAATATACATTTAAAATGTTAAATCCACGTTTAAAATGTGAAATCTACAGGTTTGAAATGTGAAATCTACATGTTTAAAACGTTAAATATACATTTTTAAAATGTGAAATCTGCAGGTTTAAAATCTTAACTCTACATGTTTACGGTTTGATATGTTCCGTTTTTCCGTAAAAACAGGATGTGTTTTTTTTACAGTGTATTTTCTTCCACCTCTGCCTTAATTACTGAGCCCAAAAAAAGTAAAAGGAGACACAAAAAAAAAACCAGCACAGACATACCAAGTGTTTTCTCAAAGTGAAGTTTCATTTTTAGCACATAGTTTTTTCTTCTGTTCTACACCCTGTAATGTTACATACAGTGGTACGCCTCTCTACATTCAAACCCCCCCCCCTCCCCCACCGCTGTGTTGGTCCCCAAAATATACATCTTCTTCTTCTTCTTCTTCTTCTTCTGCATCATCTTAGTCATCTTCTCTAAGGTTTTTCTTGAACACAACAAACACAGACCATTGGGCAGACAGTGCAAATCTAGAAATTCAGTGAAATTGCTACGTAATGCGAGTTTGTAGGTTTTCGGTAACATTATATTCTCATTCTGTTACTGTTGCTCTGACTTATTGCCATTCTATCACATCTAACTATGTCTTTTTTTTTTTTTTTTTCCCTATGTCTTTATCCTCCTCTGGTTTTTTTTAGCGTTACTGTCTGCTTTCATCAGATCCATTCACACCTCTCCTCTGCTTTAAAGCATTTGTTTAAAAATGGCTGCAGAGAGGAGGTGCGACAGCCAATGAAACCAGTCTGTGATGGCTGTCTGTGAGGTGATACCAGAGGGCTCTTACCAACACACACTCTCCTCTCTCGCTTCCTGTTCTGGAGCACTTCTAGACCGGTTCTAAAAAATAGGAATAAGCATCATTTTTGTAAATTTTCCAAACAGTGGGGATCTGGGGTTCTCATGTTGACAATCAAGAGGGTTTGTGAGTAAGCTATAGGCGAAACAAACAAAAAAAAATCATAAAATAAGCTGAGTTTAATGACAGCGAGGTCAAGTTTTGTGTTTGTTTTTTTTTGGAGTGTTTTCAGCCTGGATCAAAACAAGGCTAGAAATCCAACAAAATGAGAGCCTTTTTGGGGGTGTCCGTTAGATTTATTTTGCAGGTTTTGAGGCGTATGATGCTGCGATTACACCTAATCCGTCAATACAATTCCTGAAGTGAGGCCATTTACACTGCTGTTGAGTGCTCGAAGAGAAGAAACAGGCAGGGAAACTGTGGATGATAGCTGTATTTAGACCGGAATGGGGGATGTTAGTGGTTCCCAATCTGGGGTGAGGGCCCAGCATGGGGTCTTTGGATCGGTCTGAATGGAAAAAAGATCATTTTTATGTACACATGGACACAACCTGGGATCATTTCTAAGGCAGAGAACAACTAACAAACCTATTTCTCCTCAAATTTAACCCTATAAAACATTTGCATCCTATTTGCTAGGATTTAAGACCTTTATTTTATCAACAAGGTTATTACATTTCTTAAAAACTTGTTGCATATGAGCTGATACGTGTTTTCTGCCCCCTGGTGGATTATCATCACACTGCAGCGGCCCTTTTCAATATGGCCGCTAACGCTAAATCATCCAACGCACATTTTGAAGGAAAGTCTTTGGTAATTTTTGAAAAGTTGCGTCAGGAAGAACATTTATAAATTGAAAAATTTTGACATTATGGTGCCATTCAAAATGTTTTATGTAGGAAAAAAAAAATCACCTGAAATTTTCTATAATTTCAACTTTTACTGGTAATTTTTGTATTTAGAGTTAACAAAGGTGTGAAAATGCCTAATTAGTCAAATGTGAATCTAAAAATATATCATACACAAAATAATATGGCATCGTTCTTGTTTGAATTATGTTAAAAAGGGCTAATAAACATTTTATTTCCAAAATATGTAAATTTCCGGCTAGTTTTAAATAGGTCAGGTTTATAGGGTTAAATTCTTCATTGTAAACCTGAGAAAACCTGCAGTTAAGGCCAAATTTGTAACTTTTTTTAGAACTTCAGTGGGCAAAATTTGCTCGGAAGCTCGGATTTTTGTGTTTTCTCTCAGACTCAGCTCAAAACTGCATGAATGATATGCATGAATATGTCAAAACAACAAGTGGGAGAAGTGGGGGGCTCAAATTGGCTCAAATGGGTGAATTATACAATAATTACGGGGGGAATGTGAGAATTAAAGCAAAATAATTCTTACAACAGATCTGTGTTTCTGAACTCATATGAGGGATTTAACCCATAAAGACTCACAGCTACTTTTGTGGCATTTTTCCTTTATTTTTAACTTTTCTTAAGGGATTTATCAACATCTATTCTAATATTATGCTCAGTATTTCACATTCTGGGGCGGCTGTGGTGCAGTTGGTAGAGCAGGCCATCCAATGATCGGCGATTTGAATCCCGCCTCCAACTGTCCACATGTCGAAATGTCCTTGGACAAGACACCGAACCCTAAATTACTCCCAGTGAGGCCTGGTAGTACCTCGCATGGCAGCAGCTGCCCACTGAGGTTATGTGTGTGAATGGGTGAATGTGAGGCTTGTATTGTAAAGCACCATTAATGTGTGGAAAAGTGCTGTAGAAGTACCAACCATTTACCATTTCGTAAGTGGAACGCAGGTTTTTTTCTGCATTTTAATTAACTGATCATGATTGATGTCCACAAAAGCTCAAATCAAAATTGAGCGTTATTATATCAAAAACAGAAAAAAAATGAGGAAAAAGTGATTTTTTTCAGGAAAATATATTATTAACTGAACATTAAAACTCCATGGGTTTTACTAGTAAATCAATGTTGTAGAAGATAGGTCATATCTGATGACTATGAAAAGCTTAATAACTATTTTACACCAATTATTTACATGTATTGATAGGATTAGTGGATTAACAGGTATTAAACTTTTTATATCAGTAAATAATTTTGGTCTCCAGTAGATGTTTGGGTCTTTATGGGTTAAGAATTACTTTCTTAGTATGAGCCTCAGTAGTATCTGATGCATTGTCTAAATTTCAGCCATCTATTGGTCAACCACAGCCTGATTTAACCAAGAAGCAAAAGCAGATTAGGTGTAATCACAGCCTGAAAACATCACTGTAAGTCAACAGAACCCATATAAAGTTGAAGATATTTAAGAGCAGCACTGCAATCTGAAAGCAAAATGCTAAATCAGTCATTTGCAGTTCAGTTAAAAACCAAAATCCAGGCTGCGTTGAAAAAAAAAAAAAAAAAAAAAAAAGGATTTCCGACCCTTGTTGACTCGGGCATTGGTTGAAGTGAACGTTTTGTAAAACTGCTGGTCTGGAGGGTTTCTGACTGTTTGGTTATGAAGCAGCCGACAGGTAGCTCTGCGTCTCAAGCGTCAAAAAAACAATCAATTTGTTTCACGATACATTCGGAATCAAACCCTGTCCCTCAGGAAGGAGAGAAGGAGAGAGAGAGAAAAAGAAGCAAAGAGAGAACAGGTTTTTTTCTCTCGTTCTCAATCGCTCTGTCTACACACTGTCTCCTCACTCATTCACACACACACATACACACACACACTCACACACACCCACAACCTGACCATCATCCTCAGATTTAAGTTACATTTCCTGATCAAATAGAAAATAAATAGCATCAGTATCAATTTTCCACAAAATGAACAATATCATACAAAAACCAAGAAAAAAAAAAACCCAACATAATTACCAAGCAAAATCATCGTCATCAAATAAATGTACACAAAAAGTACCTTTAAGACAATGTGAATATCAAGGACGCAACAGGAGTAAAAACAAGAGTGGGGGGTAAACATTTGAGTGTGACACCCACGTCCTGTTCAACCCCCTAAAAACACACAGATTATCCTGAAAGAATGAAAATATTGCTAAAAATAATTTTTTGTTTTTTCCCCCTTCTCTTTATCCCATCACTCTATTGTAATGATCAGACAAGAATAAACAAATTTTTGTTGGTTCACACTGAAAAAAAAAGTTTTTTTCGTCGTCATGGTAACCATCTAGCAGCGTCATAAGGTCTGCTGAGCCTAAAGGAACAGACGCTCCGGAAGTGGGGAATATTCAACTGGATTTTACTGCATTTTTTTCTTTTGCTTTGAGACACTTGAGGTGCGCTTGGTTTCGTCATCTGGTGACGCCTGTGCCGAGCGGAGTTTACCGATCTGCTCGTGTCTGGGTTTATTTTTTTATTCGGTTTGGATGTTGGTGAAATCTCATCCCTTTAATGAGAATGACGATCCAAAACCAATCATCCCATCTGTGTCTTGACACTGAAGTGAACAAAATATCCGGCGATGACCTCTTTAGGTGGAATGTTTAGCACTGCAGCAATTAAACAATTAATCGATTAGTTGTCAAAATAGTCGAAGAAAACCCAAATTACTGATTCCAGCTTTTCAAATGTGTATATTTTCTGATTTTCTTGACCCCTCTGTGATGTAAATTCAATGTCTTCGATTTCAGACCATGCATTCAATTTGAAGCTGTCATCTAATTTACATTTTTAGACATTTTATACAGTCGCGGAAAAAAATATTATCAAAAATCATCAAAAACAATAGTTATGCAATCAAATACTGACTCCTGTGTGTATCATGTGACTAAAACAGACTGAAAAGAAAACATGGCATATCTAAAAGCATTGTTTTTGTCAGTATAATATCATAGTTATTGATGTAAAAATTATGTAATTTTGGTTATTATCGAGAAAACCATGGAAAAGGGATAGACATCAGCTCAGAAATTAAACTACAATGAGATATTTTTGTTTTTATTATTGTATTTGTCCAAACAAATGTACCTTTAGTTGTAAAATGAACAAGAAATTGAAGGAAAATATAGGGTGGTCTAATAATTTTTTCCACAACTGTAATATAAATTCAACCTCGTAGCCAATTGATTATGTTCCTTTGGTCGTTTTCTTATATTTGATTAGCAATTCTTTTTTTTTTTTGACAAAGTTTGTCAGGGTGAGTATTTTACCTTGTTGACATGTTTCGACTACATCTGCAATCTTCCTCAGAGCGTCATCATCATCATCATCATGTTAGCAAGGTAAACGCTCACCTTGCAACATTTTGAATGTTTTTATGTTTCTTCCCTTTTTCCCCTTTATTTGATGCAACTGTTCATTTTCAACAGACAGAAAGAGTAAAAGAACACTCATTTTTAGTAATTTTGTCAGAAAAAAAGAAGTGCCATTCTAATATAAATTCAAATTATCATTATATTTGTCCAAACAAATGTACCTTTAGCTGAAACAGGCATTAAAATGAACAAGAAACTGAAGAAAACATAGGGTGGTCTAACGTTTTTTTCCCGCGACTGTAGATGTAAAAACTAATCGATTAATTTCAAAAACAACCAACAGGTTAATCAATAATGAAAATAATGGTTAGTTCCAGCCCTTGGAATGTTGTTTGTTGTTTTGTTTTTTTTGTTCCATTTTTTTAGATGCGTTACCCTTTAAAACCCATTCCACGGCACCAGAAACATCCCAAATGCCAAAAGAAAAGAAAAGCAGTCACTCCCATCCAGTTTGTTCTTCCCCTCTTTAAGGTCTGTTAAAGGGGAATCCCGCTGAATTTCGGCACTCACATTATGGCCTCATACAGTTAACGTGGTGTGAACCCAGAATTCAAGGCGGCCTTCCCCTTCATGGTTTCTGCTACACTAGTGTTTCTCCCATAATACACAACAGAAATATCCAGAGACATATGTATATTTATATATATATGTATATATATATAAAAACATTATCATCATCATTGTCGTCATCATCATCATCATCATCATCAGTAGTACTTAGAGTAGAGTAGAGTAGTAGTAGAGTAACAAGTAAGAAGAAGGAACATTATTGTACTTTATATCGTTATCATCATCAGTGGTTATTGAACCTCGATGGACTTTAGGCTCGTCCTTTGGTGGAACCCGACAGAGTGGGAGAGGAGTTAGCGCCAGAACCAGGTGTCGACTTGTATGTTTGTATGTGTATGTGTGTCCAAAACAAAGCTGTGTTAATGGTGCGTCCGTCGTTTTAAGTGAGATGTGGTCGATATCTTGATACGCTCTGACTCATTGTCGTACTTTCTTCTCATATTTACAGTAAATATGTACCCGCGTCTGTCTCAGTGTGTGTGTGTGTGTGTGTGTGTGTGTGTGTGTGTGTGTGTGAGGGTTTGTGTCTCTGGTCTGTGAGGCAACAGTCTTGGGACGTTTGTGTGAAATTGCTTCATTGGTTTATTAAAGTATTGTGCTATCCACGCATGAAATAAACACCTCTGACCAAAAGATAAATATGAGGCCACAGTACAGACTCTGACTCAGTCGGTTAAATGTTAAGATAAATAAGACACATGTTTAACTTGGTTATTGTCGTACCAAAAGAGAAATCTCATCTCTATTTTGAGTCCAAAACTGATGTGAAGCAGGCCAGCTACCAATTTTGGGTTCAGAACGAGGTTTTCGTCTGCACTTATGGATGATATTCCTCTTCTGATCTCTAATGTAATGTGTGTACAGCAAAAAGTGAACCAGTTTCACACAACTCCGACAGAAAAAAGTACAGTGGTTACCTTGGATCAGTGAGTTTGTACACTTTTTTTTTTTATAAAAAGCTCCCACCTCAGTGATGCAAGATGTAAAAACTGTGGATTCATTTGTACCTTTTTCTGACTGAGTTCTCCCAACACTTTCACCATTTCACTTTTTATCTTCTCCCTGACCCCCCCCCAACCCCTTCGCCTTCCGATCTGTGTGGAGTAGCACCTAGGTGGCGCTCTCCCCGGCTCCAGAGGAGGCCCCGCTGGGCTTTGGCTCTGGCTGGTCGGAGTGAGCCGTCTGCGGGGACGAGGGTGTGGGCGGGTCCCCTCTCTCGCCTCGCTCCTGGAGGTTACGCTGGTTCCTGGCGGCCTCAGTGAGCATCTGCATCCGCCGCTCCTGGTGCTCCTCCAGGCCTCGCCACAGCTCGGCACGTTCCCGCTCTCGCTTTAACTCCCTGGTGACGAAGGTTGAGGAGAGAAATGAAAACAAAAGAGGGGTTGTTTAAAGAATATCTGACAAATCAGTAATGATGTATGAAACAACCTGTGGGTCAGTGGTTCTCAAAGTTATTACAGTGGAGCAGTGTTGGGCAGTAACGTGTTACTGTACCGCCGTTACGTTTGTCAGTAACTAATACTGTAATGTGTTACTCTTTAAATAAAGTAACTCCAGTACTTTTATCCGTTACTAACTAAATTAATCAATTTTGGTGTGCAAGGCATCTAACCTGCTAAAAATAATAAAGAAGCAGCATGCTACTTCCTGTTTGAAGCAATGATTCATTGTGGATGTTGATGTTATTTACGAACGTGCAGTCATGGTGAATCAAAGCAAGAGCAAGTATGGTTTGTCAACGTGGAAATACACTCCCTATTTCACATTAGTCGAGCACAAAGAGGAGAACATTCTGGTCCAGTGTAACCTCTGTCTTTCTGGATCAAAGTTTCTGTCCACTGCGACAAACAGTAATTCCAATTTATCGAAGCATCCCCTCAAACTACACGTATCCACGAAGCTAGCTGAGGTTAACCCTGCATTTGTGGACCCACGATAAATGAGGCAAGCACCACCACCCAAACAACAGCGGTTATATTAAACAGAACTATTAGCCAGGGGCAGATCAACAAATCCACCACACGTTTTATTGTCGAGAACATGCAGCCAGTTTCTACTGGAATCACCCACTTTCAGGAAGTAATTGGTTTAATAACGTCCAAGCAGCACACAAATGGACGAAAAACGTTTACAACTACTTGGATAAGCAGTATTCACAAATGGAAGCCGAGCATAAGGACACCAAAGGGTGCATTTTTAAGAATGTTCTTTTTAAAGGTAACTAAAAAGTTACTTCTAACTGTAATGCATTACTTTTTGGTGTAAGTAATAACAAAGTAACTGAGTTACTTTTTGAATGAAGTAACTAGTAACTGTAACTAGTTTGTTTTTTTCAGTAACTAGCACAACACTGCAGTGGAGTACCCCTGAAATATACTTTTTTTTTTTCAAGTATCCCCAACTCTCACTTCAGCATTTTTGATTGGAAAAAAACGAGGGAAAATTAGTTCCTGTGCCAAAGGTGTCTGTTGATATTTACAAAAAATATAATTTCTACGTGCATATTTCCTACGTATATTTCTCCAAGTATATTTTTATATGCATATTCTCTATGTATATTTGTCTATGTATATCTCTATATGCATTTTCTTTGTATTCTCTATGTATATTTCTTTATGTATATTCCTTATGTATATTTCTATATGCATACTTTCTCATGTAAATTTCTGTGTACATGATGTTTACAGCAAACGTTCCATGTATGTCTGTGTACACATAATGAGATGTATATGAACAGTATTCAATATTGTACATGCATATGTAATGAGTACTGTACATACGCTTGAAATAAACTAATAAACTAAAACAGTTTCAGCCAATACAGTGACTCAAAGACACACTCAGCTCCACTTTAACATTTACATTTCACTATATTAAGTTTATATTAACACGACGAGACAGGATGTAGCGCCGCATTATGTAATAACAGTGCAATATGTTCAGTTCAGTTCAGTTTAGTTTATTTCGAAAATGCAACAAAACAATATAAAGTTTCCCAACCAAACCATATCTGGAAAAGTTTCCCAGCCCAATCAGCTCTTTTAAGACATGTCACACCAGGAAGTATTTGACAGCTCTGATGAAGGCTGAGGATGACAGCTGAAACCATCAGCAGGTAAAAACATCCTTCCTCAATATTTATTTGTCTGGGCACAAGAAAACCTCTAACTAATATTACTAACTCTATTTGCTTAGCATTTAAATAGACTAATTTTTAATTTAACAAACACTGAGATGGTGTAATTAGCCTTTTTTTTTTTAGCATGTGTCATCCATGTGCGTTTATCTGTGACAGAGCAGGTAGAAATTTGTCAAATGTAGCTACTTCCAGAACATTAAAAGCTAAATTTGGAGGAAAAAAAATAGTAGCGGGTGTGTTAATGGGTTGAAAACACAATGACAGGAGAAAACTGGAGACGGCTAAGCTTTGCCTTTTGGAGGACTTACAGTTGTGCACATAAGTTTACATACCCTGACAGAATTTGTGGTTTTACGAAATAGATTTTCTTTCACTCCTGGTTAGGGATTGGGTGATGCAATTTATCATCAAAAAA
>JAPTGZ010000011.1:12186786-12200811 GCA_029814645.1 Fowleria isostigma | reverse complement strand
TTATTTATTTTGTTCTCTCCCCCTCTCCCCCTCCCTCCCCCACCTGTCAACTTAATGTTCACTCATTTCCTCTTTCTTCATCTACTCCATTTCTTTCATCGTCCTCCCCTCACTCTCTCCCCTCCTCTCTCTCTTAATTGATCTGAGACCGAGTCAGAGCCCAAACTACTCCATGCCTTCTGAAACCTAATACCAGACCCATCCAGCTGGCCTCTCCCTTACACACAAACACACAGTCATTCAATCTCCCACATACAATCTGGGTGAGAGGATGACTGTTTTACAGTAAATAGCGGATTAAAAACATCCACAATTATAATGTGGATAAGCACGCCTACTGGATGAGAATAAAAATAAAAGCGCATCCAAACACACCTTCTAGGCCCTTGTGAACTAAGGAAACAACAGCAGTAATATTTAAGCAGGAATACACCTGGCTACATACCCGTATATCAAACAAAAACTTGGCAAATGCACCAGAGCTGGTTTGTTTTGCTGCAGCCAGCGAATACAATCCATGCTTATACTGAGAGATCATATCACAGTCTGCAGGAGAAATCCATAGGTCCTTTAGGTTTCACCAGAGAGGACCCTTTACAAGTCACTGTAACTTGGCCCAGTCACTATGGATACACTGAAATTATGGGCTGAATACTGATACAATGCACAGCTGACTGGAAAGATAATGCTCTTACTGCTGTTTCTAAACATTCCAACTTCCACACATTTATTTTAAGAACCTTAACCCTTCTACATACTGTTTCTGCTCTGTGATAAAACAACATACACTTGGATTTTACCATCAAATCACCCAGGAAACAGACCAGAGGACAACAAAACAATGATCGCGTCCCAAATATGAAAGTGGAAGTACTTCACAGTGTAAACAGAGCTGCAGACGTGTCTCTGTAACTGTTGAAGAAACCTTAAAGGTCCCCTACCACATGTATTTCATTACTTTTGTGCTAATAGCTTAAGTCCTACCATGGACTCTGTAACATATTTTGAGGAAACAATGCCTTGGTTAAGCCATTCTAACATGGTACAGAAAGCCTGCTGGAAGATTCAGCTCAATTTGTGCCAGTTCTCATGAATATTCAACATACTAATCTGCTTAACTATGATTGGCTAACAGCTAGCCAAAGTACATAGCATTTCCTGGATTTGACGTCCTTGTTTTACTCATGGTCTGAGCACTGGTGGTAGAGTACCGCCTACCTGGTCCTGCTCCAGGCTTCAACATGTTAACCATTCCTGCTTTAGTCTCCTAACCGTGGTTGGGGGACACAGGGGAGAAAGTAGTTTTCCTCCAGAGCCGAAGATGCTTCTCCTCTGGGGTTGACTCCAAAAAACTCCACATTGGTCAGAGGCTAGGATCACAAGTACCAGGTTTGGACTGAAGAGGGGCTTTATTCTTGGCAGCATACACCCCGGTTAACTAGATTTATTTCAGCCTAAGATCAACTATTTGCCCTGATCACCATCTCTATCTCTCAGCACATACACATGCGTCGGCCACATACACACCTTCACATATCCACCACCACACACACATTGAACTATCTCTGTACACAGACACATCTCATAACAAACACCAACCGTAATGCGAAGCCTCTGCATTGTTGGACTTTTTTTGGAACATAGCGCACAAGAATGTTGACATTCAGCCATCCTTGCTATATACGAAAACTGTCACTGAGCTAGACGAACTCTGTGGGTGTGATCTCAGCTGGGCGAGCTCCCGAAAAGTTATGAGCTCATTCAGTAACACACCACACTGACCAGTTTTTCTTATTCACTTGATTTCTCTGCTTATTTCTTTTCAGTGTCAATAGCAGACAGAGGAGGTAGTGGTTCATTTTTAAATTCATTACATAACACCAACACCTATGGATGAAAAACATATGTCAAAAAATACAGGTAAAAATGGTTTTGTGTGGCAGGGCACTTTTAGACGGACTTCATCAGATCTATTAAAAGTCTCTGACAAACAGTGGTGAGTACAACTGACCTGATTCACAGCTTCAACACCAAACACATGAATATAACTCTTTTCATTTCACACCAACCCTCCTGAAGTGGTTCATACCACATGGAACCACATGGATAAACTAACAGTATTTATATATATTCTATATCTTCAACATTTTTCAGGCCAAACTGATGGAGAGATGGAGTGGGTACCCCCTGCTATGTATATTGTATTTAATTTTGTTTTCTAATAAACTGAGCATAGTTCAATGTATTCATTCAATCCAGGCCTAGTTACATGCTGAGTGACAGACAGAGCTCATGTGTCGATGTGTGCATTTCCAACTGAAACATAACTCTGTCTCCATTTATCCATCTGCTACAATATATTGGATTCATGCTAATGTATATTTAAATTTGTGTGGTAAAAATATTTTTTTTAAATATTAAAAACTATCTAATCAACCATTATTATTTATATCAATGATTAAGTCACTGAATGGACAGACAGACGATAAAACGACTACAATACCTCTTCAGCCACAAGTTGTCTGAGGGGTTAAAAAACTCAATTTATGATCAATACAATATACTTTTCCTCTATTGTGACATTAATATATGATATTTAGAGATTTTGCTGACAGCATAATGACCGCTTCTACCATCTTTACATTAAACCATGAAATACTGGTACGATTAACAGGCATTATTGAGCTTGTTGGTCAGAAGAAATGTTTTGTGAATTGTTCAGGCAATAAATACAGAAGCAATCAATCAATCAAGCAAATTATGGCTGTGGTTTAGCTCTGCTGCTACACATTGATGTAGACCTGTAACAAAAAAAAGGTTTCACTTCTTACCATGTTACCATTATCAATAGCCCCTTGAGAAGCAGCTCTGTCTGTGTTGCCATGGTAACACTGTGACACTTGGAGCAATATTCACATTCTATATATCCACATAATCAGAAGAACGTCAACTAAAAGTTCAACAAAACCAATTGTCAGAAAATGGAACGCGTCAAACACACTTAAATGGGCAAATATTGAAATGAAGCTAATGGCCGAGACCATTTTCCTCAACCATTAAAACTCACTGAACGACCAAATAAAGAAAAAAACTAAAGGTCGCGTTATGAACCCACGTAATGAATTAAGTCTAATCTTACCTTTGCTGTTTTTTGATCATAACTTGGTTTTATATGAATGAAACTATCAGCTAATACATGGTTTTATGTTACATTGAAACAAAAAGTCCAGGGTTCAACAGGCTGTTAGACATAGAGATTTGGAGAACGAGACAGAGTCAAGGTCATTTTGAGAGCTGCTTTCAGTCTGAAATTTCTGACAATAAACTCTGTTCCTGCGACATTCTGTTTGTAATAGAATGATATTTAAGCTCTTGTCAATTTTAGATCTTTGATTGCAGCTTTATTCAAAAAACTGGTGTAAACATATTTAATTTATATGCCATATTTGTCTGTGTAGTGTAATATTTTACTCTAGCAAAGTTCAGATATGGAATGAATGGATGAATAAATTAATTACTTAACTGTTTTCATTTTGTTCTCATGTCCTAATACATTGCATTAAATCTCAGTTTGAATAAATAAGCCTTTTTTCAGGAGGTAAAAGTGAAATTTAATTTAAAACGTAGGCTACAGACTACTAACGACTTCCCTCCGTCTGTCAAATCAGGGCTACACTACTATCTTTGTATTTCAGATATATATTTTCATATTTAAATGTTTTCATTATGTATTTCACACCTTTCTAAGACTTGCAGAGCTTGTCCATTTTAATTATACACGTTCCGCAGATTGTATTTTGTGAGGTTAAGATTTCGCTATTTGCATGTCTAACAGCATGTTCTCGTTCTAATCCCTTCATTGTTCGTGCTGAAAATTGGATGTTTTTGAGTACATTGTGAAACCCAAGCTGCGGTGTATTTTTGTTCCTTTTGCAGACAGCAGCAGGAGCATTATTAAACACATTTCCTGTCACTCCATAAAAGCAGATCACTTGGAGAGGGATACTTTGACCTGCTAAATGGCATCCAGTGAGCTGATAGTATAATCACAGTAACATTTAGACACAGCTGCAAAAAGATTTACTACTTAATGACTTACAATACGCGTAATTTCTTGTGATTCTAAACAGTGTAATGAGCCCATAAACCGACGCTAAACATTACCATTGTACCTACTTTGACTATATTTGTTATACTAACCATCTGTTACTTTCAAAGCTTGATTCACATACTCTTCATATGTCCACAGGGTGTTTTGTGTCTTTTAAAGATGCTTACATGCTAAGCCAACCAGCGGGATGTGTTTCATACAAGTACAAGAGAATTAAATGTCCCTTAACTCACACAACATCCTTTAGAGCCAGATTGAGTTATTTGAAGCCAAAGCAGCTCTGAAAAGCTACTACGGCCGCAAGTAACTGATGTCAAGGACAGTAAAACATCATGGTATTTTGTCTAAAATCTCACTGAACAAGAATTACACTGTTGTCCATATAGCTGTAATAAAATATTTTTTATGTCTTCTTGTGAAATTATTGTGACATTGTGATTTATTCTTGACAATTTTAAGTGTAACTGGGACTCAGTGTGTAATTATTCTCCCTGGTCAAAGATGGAAAGTAAAAAAAAATAAACTGGAATGTTGTCTGGAAATAAAACTATCACAACCTTAAAGCATATTTTTGTAAAGACTTTGTCCACATTTAGCTTTTCCTGATGATTTATCACCACTTATCATATTATCCTGTGTATTTTGTATCTTTTTAGTGAAAATCATGGTATTTTTCTGTATTTAGTAATTCAGTGATCATATACATGTTTGTGAAAGGTCAGAGTAATTCAAAGTTTGTTATTTCACATTAGACAAAACTGAAGCAAATGTGACTTTTTCAGCAAAATATATCATTACCTGAATGTAAAAACTATCTACAACCACTGTCATTGTAAAGCTACAGGGGTTTTACTGGTAAATCAATGTTGCAGAAGATGCTGGTGTTTTCACATTCACTATGGAGCCTCTAAATATCTACACTGTACCAAATTTCTGTTAAAAAAAATTTACAATAGCTTCTTGTTCTAACAATTTACAAGGTGTAACTGTATATTGTAATGCATTAAGATTTAAAAAATATATATATTTACAGTAACTTCAAGTATTTGCTCACAGTATTACATTGTAAAGTTATAGGATGGTTGTGTCTTCACTTGGTCCTGATTGTAAATGATGCAAACTACAATTTCACATTGTTACTATTAAAAGGAAAAGCCAAAGAGGACATGAAGGTGGACACAGAGGAGCCAGACCCATATCCATCTATTCAATAAAGTGTAAGTAAGACATTATTCGCCCACAACATTAAAATGTGTTTCAAGTAGTAACTTCATGCAATATATTTTAACTTGGTGTGTAATGTAGACATGTCAAAACCAGTATTTTAATCACAATAATGTTCCTGTATATGTGGAAGTGACTGTATTTTATATTATTTTATTTATCTTAGTTATGTCTTATAAGGAATATGCAGGGTGTGAGACTCAGAATACAGTTTTTTCAAATGTTAGCTAGCAAAAACGTGGTTAAGTTAAGCTAATGTTAGCTGAATGCATTAGCCCATTTTGAAATTTTTGTTAGCTCTGTTAGCGCCATTAGCGTGGCTACAGTTGAACTGGTGCAGTTAAAACTAAAAAAAATAGAATACAATTAATGGTTGTTTCTAATATAAAACAATACATTACTGTAATTTATATACAGCAAAAAAAAAAGTATCCAGTAATGTACTGTAATTATTTTTACCGTAATTAGCAAACCATTTTACTGCACTTTATTGGCAACGTTTTTACCTGGTATTTACTATGAATTCTACAGGAAAATTGTGACAGTGTAAAAAACACACAGCAGATGCTACCAAAAAGCAACTGCCTTACTATTAATATTTAAATAAGATAAGATATTCCTTTATTAGTCCCACAAGGAGCAAGAGTGGAGTACAAACAAAGTACACGAGGACAAAAAGAGCAAAATCAAAATAAAGACAAATCAAAAGTCTATAAATACTATTTACAGTTGTGCACATACTGATAGAGGATAGAGGAAACACTCATATGTACACCTATACACATAGTATATCTACATATATAATTATATACAGCTCAGCATAAATGAGTACACCCCCAACAGATTTGTCAGAAAACCTTTAGTTTTCTTGGAGAATCAACATTTTCTATGGGACACTATCCAACATATCATGTTCTCATTTAAGGAACTGTTCTATAAAACTCAGTTTTGTCCAGAATTTTTGAAAATGTACTTATGTTCATTGAGATATTGATTAGAATCTTACTTCGCAAAGGGGGTGTGCTCTTTTATGCTGAGCACTATACAGATTATACATATGAGTACGGTTTATTGCATTGTTTATTGCAGGGTTTATTGCAAATGCATGGTAGTGGTTGAAAAGTTACTGCACATTTTAGATCAATAGATGATTTTTAGTGTGTAGGTTTCTGAGGGTTAAAAGAGCATTGCACACTGAGGGCTTTGTCTGAAACATATTAATTACTAGACACGAGCTCTTTCCCATTAATTATTTTTCTGCGTGTAGCGTGCAAGGATTCAGCACCCAGATAAGCATACCAGAGCCAAACGCGTTGATTCATTTTCAAAACACCAATTAGGCCTGCTGTTCCACTGCTCTGCTGCTTTCACACAGGTTTGGGGGAGATAATAATAAACAACTCTCTATCAATTTTTGATGAGAAAAAAATTCAACACTGCAGTTGGCTGCAAGAAACAGCTGTGGTAAAAGTTTCTCCTTCATCTGCAGCAGATTTCCACATCTGATGGTGAGCCTGGTGAAATTTAGTTTGTTTAAACTAGGGCGAAAAACTAGAGCCTCTCGTGACATGAACTTTACAGGAATAGGTTCCGTATGATTATCTTGTGACTTCCTAATAAAGATGCTGTATATTTTGGCTAATGCCCTCATTAAACATTTTTGAAAAAGTTGCACATTGTTTTAGTTTTAGTTTAGTTTTTAGTTTTATTTCATTTCAAGCCCATGTGTTTTATTTCACCATGTGTCAACAGAATCTATAACATTTGCTGTTGTTGTGGAACAGAAAACAATTTGGCATCAGGCTGAGTTGAGGAGAAAGTCTGCTTTGTGTGTTTTCTCCAGAGCTCCTGTTGAGGAAGCTGCTGGCATCGCCAACGCTTCCTCAGATCTCAAGATAGATCCGAAAGAGTCTCATGACCAACTTGCAAACTTACAGGCTTTACACAGTGAAAAACAAACTAGAAATATTTCATCTCTATATTAACATCACTGATCTATTGGTCAATCCTCTTTATTCAGTCTGATGTTGTTTATACTTTAGTTTATTTTTTGCCGGAGGTTAAACATGTAGGTCAGTCCATCTGTCTGTCTGTCTGTCTATCTGTCTGTCTGTTCGTCTGTATGTGCTCTAGCAGTCACATTTCAAGCACCATTGAGATCAAACCATGACTAAATGATTTACACAGTCCTCCAGTCGACCTGATTAGTTTTTTCCAATAGTAGGACAAAGTACAGGTGAAATATAGGCCAAAGTTCAAAACTGGACATTTCACCATAACTTCCATCAAAATCATTGTATTGTTTTGAAACCAAATCTAAACTGGTATTTTTTTATTCTCCGTCCACTGGTATGCATCATGACACCATAAGGGTCACGCCTCATTAGCGCCCCAGGGTAAATATCAGGGGGTCAGTAAACTCAGGTTTATAAAATTTCATATGGCTGTAATATTGACAATATTCATTCGATCAAACCAGAATTTATCATGCAACATCTTTGTGCAAGTCCCTTCTCATATGCCAACTTACACAACTCTAGTTTGAGTGACTTCCGGTTGCTATGGTAACATATGTAAAAGTTGGTTATCATTTAATAACTTACCTTCTGTTCATTGTAGCGATTTCGCCAAATTATTGGAAATTCAATTCTCTATCCATTACACATTGACTATGGCAGTTTCATTTTCATTTATTGGCCTTTCAGATATCCAATATCATACAAAGTCCTTAGTGTGTGATCTGTCTGATACTGATAATGATTTTTTGTAACATAAATATTTCTTTGGGGTATTATTTTATTTACATTCCCCATTTAAACACTTATATGTCAATGTTTTACTGTTTTACTTAACTCTATATTTACATGCTCAAGAAACATTTGCTTGGTTATTAAGTTTTTGTCTGTTTATAGTGTTAGTTTGGCATCTCTCTGCATTACAGCATTCAAATTTCATCCACATAAACTTGTAGACTTGATATAATGTGCAGGAGAAATAATGACTACGACTGAATTAACGTATGTATTAAGTCCATCAGCAGCGTGTCTGGCTTCTGAACTCCAACATGTAGTGATTCTGATTTAAACAGATGCCTTAGAGTTATGTTACTGTCTAAAAGCATTTTGGATTCATTAAAACTTTGGTGAGATAAATTTGGCTGCTACAAACTAGGTAATTAATGAAAACGCTGCAAATGTATGTACAGGAAAATGTGGATTTGTGTTTAATTCATCTTGAGATTGTCAATTTTGTAATAATGATTGTCTAAATTGATGAAAATAATTTTTAGTCAAGTGTCAATTAAAAAATGTGATCACATACACACCTCCTGGAGAAAAAAAAAACTCTTTGGTTGTAACTTACCTACACTTAGAGGAGGTGAGGAAATTGTGATTCAGATCATGGATCATGTGTCTGCCTTAAAAGATTCTTTAATTAGCTCACCCTAGACTAATTTTAAAGGTGCCCTGCCACACAAAACCATTTTTACTTGTATTTTTTTTTTTAAATATGTTCGGTCCATTGTCTTATGTACTGAATGTGAAAATGAACCGCTACTGCCTCTGTCTGCTATTGACACTGAGAAGAAATAAGCTGAGAAATCAGGTCAATAAGAAAAGCTGGTCAGTCTGACATGTTACTGCCTGAGCTCATTACTATTCATGAGCTTGCCCAGGTGAGGCCACGCCCACAGAATTCATCCAGCTCGGTGACGGTTTTTGTATACAGCAAGGATGGCTGAACATTAACGTTCTTGTGTGCTATGCTCCAACAGCACTTCAACAATGCAGAGGCTTCATAATAAGGTTGCTGTTGAGGCCTGGAGCAGTACCAGTCCACAACCAGTTCTCAAACAGTAAGTAAAACACTACTGCCCACTCAAAGAGGTCTACTGGCTAGCTTTTAGCCAGAGTCAAGCAGATTCATGGTGAATATTCATGAGTACTGGATGAGCTGAATCTTCAAGCAGGCTTTTTATACCACAGTAGAATGGATGGAAACTTGGTAACCATTTTTTCCACAGTAAAACTTAAGAAGACATGACTATAAAAGTAATTAAATACATTTAGCAGGGCACCTTTAAAATAACAAAAATCCAACAAGTCTCATTTTCTAATCTTGATTTCGCACTAATGAAATCAAAATTATGAATAATATATGACAATTATCTGTGGTAAAATCTAATATTACCCTGAAATGTAAAATCCACTATCATTTTGGAGGATGACACCTGGTGATATCTCTCGTCTGTTTGAGTTCCTTGTCCTCCCTGAGGGTGAAACCAGCCTCTAAAGTTAGATTTGAGCTCATGGCAAGTTTCGATCCATGCATGTATTAGAATTTTCGCACACGGTGTACAGTATGTGGTGATATTTCCGTCCCAGTTGATTATGTATTTTTCCCTCAGGTGGATACTTCCTCTCAAAAAACACTCACACTGTGAGAGGATTGAATTTTCCTGTGGATGACTCATACTTGCTGTATGTAAAATCAGCCCAGTGGTCGGCAAAGCTGATCACATTCTGATTGCAGTGCATACTAAGTGCATGTACCCTCTATTAACATGTTTTTCATTATCTAGATAACATCCAAAGCATTTTAATACCCAGCGTAGGGAACCCACAGCTAGAAAACCCGTCTTATTATCTACATACTGGACCAGGCTTATCTCAAGGTCAGCAGCAACAAAATCTGCTGCAGCGTTACTTGGTTGCAGGATATTCTACTATTGAAAGTGACTGTCTTGCTCTGACCTGCACGAACGCGGCATAAATCTTAATCATAAGTTTATTTGTCTGCTAACGAGACATTGAGCTGGAATGTGACCTTATCCCGGTTAGCCTGCCGGCGACAGCACAACACCCGTGACCAGGAAGCCTGACAGTCTGTAGCCCCAGGGGAAAGCATCACAGCTGGGGAGGAGCGCTGAGCTAACAGCCTCTCTCCGCTCAGGCAGAGAGCTGCAGTGTAACAGAAGACAGGCAGCAGGACGGCACCAATTAAAGCATCAGCGCTGATAAATCTGCAGTAAATCTATCTTATATAGTAGACTGGCCTCACAACAGTTTCACAGGCAATGAATCAATCTTAAAATCCACCATCGATTTGAGAATGCTAATGCCCCAGGAGTTTTTTGTGAAGATATGTTTTCGACTAATAAAATACCGTGAGAATCAATTATTAAAGACTGCCTTCTTCTTCAGTTTACTATAATGTTAAACCGAATATACCTTTGGGTTATGGGTTGTTTGCCAAATATGAATAATTTACATGTTACAGCATGATCTAGGGAAGCATTTTTTATTATTTTCCTACATAGATTTAGTAGCAAAGTGTATTAAAATAGGAAAGAAAATAGTAAAAGGAAAGGAAAAAATACCACAGAATGAAAATAACTGTTAGTGCATCTTAAATAACCGGATTCAAATAAGAAGATAATGGCAGTCATAACCACTAATGAATGTGCACCATCATGGCAACTATTGTCATTCATTCTATGCAGAATGTAATGAATGAAAATTAAAATTAAAAAGAATAAATGAAAGGACAAAATGTGTACTCAAGTCTCAGCAATAAAAAATAGTAAAAGTATAAAAACAAACACTCATTAAAACACGTAAAAAAAAAAAAAAACATTCACCATTTAAAACACATTCCCTAACAGCTGAGCAAAATAAAGTGCAATACCTTACAACTACAGATTTATTGATTAAGTAAACTCTACATTTGTTGTTCAGTGGTCCAAAACTGTTCAAATTGACATTTTGTGGCCAGAAGCATTGGGACATATTGAATTCAGGTGTTTTATTGCTAACAGGGGGTGGAATAAATGTCATAATATAAATCTATTGTGATTATAGGACATATTTTATCTCATATTTAGGGAAAATTTTGTCATCTATGCTTACAAAATGCTTATCATTTAATTGTTGAAAATGTTGTACTGATACATAATTGAAATATTTGTCACAACTTTGAGCATAAATAAAAAAAATTTAAAATGCAAGCAACTTTCTGGTGTCTTCAACTTTCACTATGTGAAGGAGATAAAATCAGCTTTTGACCTTTAAAGGAAAATGTATTTGACATTTATTATAATAACTGACAAGAACATGACATGAATATTTTTCTCATGGTAATAAGTTAACGGGAATGGGAAGTTGTGGGTGTGATGTGTTACTATGTGGATGCTTCTAACTTTGTTGTTGAGTCTGTTGTTTTGAATCTTGAATTTCCTTTTGTTTAATTATGTATTTGTGATGTATGTTGTTGTTATTTTACTGTAACAGTGTCTATGCTGTTTCCTGGCCCAATCACTCTTGGAGAAGAGATTTTTTTATCTCAGTGCACTGCAAAAAATCCCTTACTAGAAATAACCGTATATTCGTAAATCTGGTCAAATTGGCTTATAGTGAGCAATTCTGCCAGTGGGGTATGAAAAACATTCTTGGCTAGAATTGTTAAAATAAGCAAAAAGTGTATCAACTAAAAACCATAAAGTGCCTTTAAACTAGAAAAAAAAAGCTAGAATTTTAACAATCAGGTGAAAGAAGAAAGAAAATCACCTTAATATTAGCTGGAAAATCTTATTAAGAAAAAGTTTGATTTAAAAAAAAAGAATGTTTTTCTTCGTGTAAAAATTTCTTGCCAAGTTTTTCCCCCCCTATACAAATGAAAAATAAGACAAACATTCTAGAAATTAGGGTTTTTTCACTTTCTTGGAAATCATTTTTTGCAGTGTGAAGATTTCATTTTATTAAATAAAGGATATAATAGGATATAATAAAATATTTATTTAGACAAATGTAAAGATAACAACAAAAATAGCTCGTTTAAGCAGCACATTTAATTGTTGATATTTACCCATTTTATATGGTTTTCTAGATAAAAACTAAAATATACACGTTCTTACACCATTAGCTATGACATTGTACTGACAAAAACAGTGTTTTTAGGCATTCCATGTTTTCTTTTCTGTCTGTTTTAGTCACATGATACACACAAGAGTTGGTACTTGATTGTATAACCATTGTTTCTGATTACTTTTGACAGTCTAACCATTTTTTCAGCGACTTTTTTTTTAGCAAATGTAATGCAGTTAGGGGTTATGATCATCTGATTTATTGGCTATCTGCTTTTCCCCGCTCAAATATAAACCCTAAACCCACTATTAGTCAACCCTATAACTGAACACCATCCTAAATTTCTGACAATTTAAAGGAAAAAAATGTGGTGAGAGGAAAAGAAAATGAGGAGAATGTCTTTCAGTATTTCTAAAACAGCATTTCTGATCCCCATCTGGTGGCTTCATAACTGTGACAGGAGACATTAAATATTCTAATTTGCTTCAGTCCCAGGGATGTACTAAGTTTATTGGGCTCTGGTGCTGCAGTGTGACTCAATCAACGTCTCATTTGGGACTCAACTTTCAGCTGTATTTACATTAAAGCTGCATTTTTTAATAAGCTAATTTAGCAGACAGTACGGGAAAATCACTCAAATTGGAGCGGCCGCTAATGAGATTCAGTTAAATTGCAGTTTTATAGTGTGCACTTGGATGTTTTTGACTTGCAGTAAACACTTTGTAAATGGAGACTAAATGCTTCGAGATCAAGTGAGGCTTTTATTTGAGGTTGCTGTGTTTTTATGAAGCAGCCCCCCCCTCCCCCAAGATCAAATTCACCATAAATTCCACATTTTAGACAAGTGCAACGTGCAGAAAAGCACAACTGCTAATGACTCAACAACACAAAAAGAGCTGCAATATATGGTGTTTTCAGTGAGCATAGATGCTGCAGGCTTGTGGTCCAAACATAAATAACATGTAAAAGAGATTATACAGACCCCGTATCCTTCATCCTTCAGCTGTGGAATAATTGGCAGCCTTGGCCAGCCTGCTGCTCATTTATTGGCCAGTGCAGCGTTCCAGATCTGTCTACTGAAGCATCATAAGGATAGTACAGTCACCTCACCTCAGCATCACCTCATCCACTCTCATTCATACAGTATTCCATGCCTCCGAGCCTTGGACACATTCTTCAGCGTTTCTTGTGAAAGTTATCTGCAGCGTGCACTTGTTATTCCTGTGCAACTACTTAGGGTTAACATGTAAGATTCGTTCATGCTTGTGTCGTTTAATGAATTTGTGCTGGGTCTATTGCTGATATTAGCTGGTTTAATTTATAGGACAACAGAAGCTAGTGTTGTACACATTTGCTGCTGTTGAGGGGCTGAAGACAGAAGGATGAATAATGCGTGTAAGAATGTGTGAGAGTGTATCATACTACGCTTTCTGTCACTGGGACTGAATATTGGAACAGTTTACCACTCAACATAAGAGAGTCACAATCATGTGCCTCCTTCAAATCACTACTTAAACACTGAATGAGGGAAAACCAAGCCTGTGACCATCAGTAGATTGTCCTCACAGTGTTGTTTTGTGCATTTTTTATGTTACGTTGTCTTTTGTCAATTGTCTTTCTTGTCACCTGCCTAAAGAATACAGATGGAAATTAACACTGTTGCTACAATCTGGCATATTTACAGCTGTAAGTGTTGTAAATGTTCATTAATATGCACTGTTCCTAATAAATAAATCTGTATCCTATTTCTAGAAGGTCTCAGTGTGTGTGTGTGTGTGTGTGTGTGTGTGTGTGTGTGTGTGTGTAAATCAGTTATGTTCCAATATT
>JAPTGZ010000011.1:12097963-12109514 GCA_029814645.1 Fowleria isostigma | reverse complement strand
TTATCATCCTATTCTTCCCATCATCCTATTGTCTATTTGTATTTCATCTGTTTTTTTGTTTTGCTGATGTCTATGTCATCATCATGCTTATTTTTACATGTTTAATTGATAGTGAATGAGTGCTGTATCAATGTTGGCTGTTTTATGTTTTGTTCTGTCACCTGCCTAAGGGACATGCAGATGAAAAGTAGTTATTTTTACCAATTCTGTCATATTTACATGGGTATATTTTTTTGTACAGCAATGTTCATGAACACGCATGGTTGCCATCAAATAAACCAATAAAATATATAAAACAACCTCACAAAATACTCTGAGATTTGGTGAAAAATGCATCTTTGCAAAACTGAAAACAAGATTTATTTTTTTTTTTAAATTAGCAGAAATACACATTTCTTACAAAACAGTGACATTACCAACATATGAAGATCTATGATGTTTAGTTCTAGGTACAACAACCCAGTTCTAAATAAACATCCACTGCAGTAAAATCCAGCATAAAGTACAGTACTAAAGTCTTAGGCCACTGTTGGGTTTGTTGTTTTACCAAGGTTAAAACGACCATGTATTAACAGGTTATTCATCTACCATTAGTGTTGGAAATATGAATTATATATAACAATTATAATAACAATAGCAGACATACCGTACAGTCACAGTACTGATTACACTTGCGAATAAGAAGGTGCAGTGAGTGGCAGACAGGAGCATCAGTTTTTCCAAGTCTGTTGTGGATTTTACAACATTTTGAGAATCTTTTTGAGACAACAAATACCATTGTATGTTGAAATAATTAATGTAAAAGGTTCCTTTATGAGGGGAAAGTAGAATTGTCAATGGTGTGAGGTTTATGAATAAAACATAAGGCATCAGTTTAATAAATATTCATTCAATTTCTGTTGAGATACCGTTTACAAGTTTGGATTCTCACAATGTGATTGTTACAGTCCTCAGTCTGAACTATCCTTAAGACTTCGCACATTACTGTACACAGAAATGAAGCAGCAATATGAATTCAAAACTATTACCTTTCCTGTTGTGTTTTGTCTTTTTCTCTTTATCGGGTACATTTGTGTTCAGTATGTTGTGTTAAAGTTAGTCTGGGTGTACAAATGTGTGTTTACAACTCATTTTCTGATAAACTTGTATGATTGCAATTTTAAGTAGTGAAACTGGGGTGGGAGTAAATAAGTTTTATATCTTCTCACTCCCTTTCAGGCTACTAGGGGCAAATTATTGAATATATTTATATTAATGTGCACGTAATGATATGTGTATAATATGTGGATTGGATTCTATTTCTGTTATTGTGAACAACTCTGTACATCAAGTGCACAAGCGCGTAATAAACCAATCAATCCATAAAGGACATTTTCCACAAATGGTTAGATAATTTTATTTAAGTAAGGAGGATTTTTTTTTTTTTTTACAATGTTGTACGAGTACATTTACTGCAATGACGGATGTGAACACTTGCTCCATCACTGGCCCTGTGTAGGACCGTGAAATGTCCACTCACCAAGTTGCATCAGTGCATAGACGAGGCCCAGGAGGGAGACCATGAAGTAGAGCACAAACACAGTCTTCAGCTTCAGCTTCATCCTCGTCGCCATGGTGTCCTGAACAGCATCGACATGGACATATTTCAAGACACAAACAAATCTAAGCATTTAAGACTAGATGTGTTATTCCTTCGTCAACTATGAATGTTTAGCTCGTAGCTGTGGACTTGATGCGTGTTTTTTTGGGCACTTAGCATGATGCTAACTCACAAAGTCCCTATTAGATATTTCATCACGTCTCTATGGTAAAAATATCAAACCGTTAAGTTCATGATGGTCGTCACATATGTAAAGGTGCGTGTACATTAGTGACCACATTAGCCTGTTAGCAGCAAATAACTCGTCTGGAATCCTTAAAAACTCACCAGTTGGATGGAATTGGAGGAAGACCGGAGGACAGAGTTGAATTAGGAACTTAAACCTTCAGGTCATCTTGGACAGATGCGACCAAAGGCACCTCAGTGCATCACAACATCCATTCATTCGCCTTTGCTAGGACATTTTTTTTTTTTTTCTCAGCAAAGTACCAGCAACTTCCGGTGTCTGTGCAACGCATAAAGAGTCCGCAGAACACAATGATAAGACACACAGTTCCACATGAGCGAGTTGGTCCATTTACACATAGATCACCTTTTTTAAACCTTACATTAACTTACGCTTGTTGTGCTATAATGCAGCACTAACATAACATATACGAAAAAAGACTATTTTGTCTTTTTTTTTAAATAAAATTTTGAAATATATATATACAAAATTAATCTTTGAATATTTAACCATTGTTTCACATTTAGTTGCACATTATACATGAACATTTTGACAGTCTAATGAATGAAAACCAAAATCAATTTTAGATATGTAGAAAAATTACATCAACTTAATTATAATTGTAGCCATTTCTGTTTTAGCTTATTCAGCGGCTTTATACCCACAGTATTATTTTATTCAGTTGTCTTCCATTATTTTGTGCAGGTTTGACTATTCAAATACATGTTAATGCTTTTCATTATCACACAATTATTTTCCCAACATTATTTCCATCATAACACAAAATGAATAAACCTTTTTTACTTCAAATCAGGGTTTGTCGTTGTCACATATTATGGTATTTAATGTAATAATAGAAGAATGTAAAACACTGGATGAAAAACAGCAAGAAAACTCCAAGGCACTTTCTTTAAACATTAAAATGCCTTTAGTATCATGGCATGGTCATGTGTGTAGACCTTAAGGGTATTGAAGTCTACACATGACCATGCCATGTTAAGAAAGGCATTTTAATGTTTAAAGAGAGTGTCTTGGAGTTTTCTTTCCGTTTGCCATCCACTTTTGTATCCCTTTTAACAAAGAACACCTAAAAAAAACAAAACATTTTTTGGGGGGTCCTGGAGGCATTCCTTCCCATGATCTTTTGAAGGTAAAACATTGTTTAAAAAAGGGCTGGAAAAATAACAAAAATGAGGGTATTACATTAAATGAGGTTTTTAATGAAGATGCAAGTTTTTTCTTTTATTCCCCTTAAAAGAAAAACAAAGAAAATCTGTCGAAAAGTCAAACAACTTTCCTTTATTTGTAACATACAAATAAAACACTGACAAGGCAGAATGACTTAGTTTTCCCTTTCATTGTCGTTTATGGACAGGACTGTTAACACCCACTCTCAAACATGGAGGTTTTTTTTTTTTTAACATGTTTAAAAAAAGTGTTTTGTTTTGTTTTTTTTTTTACCTGTAAAAGGCCAAGAAATGAAAATGAAGATGATTCACAACAGCTTATATATACACATAGAGAAAAGACCTAGAGCTGTGACTTAGTGAGGGTGTGTAAGCACTCACCGACTTAAAATAAACTAGTAGGTTTAGGCTCACTGGATATTTTCACATCCAATGAGCCTGTTTAAAGACAGCCCACCTGTCTCGACTGAATTCAGCCACTGAGATCTGATTTAGGGTCAGTTCATGCTTTTGTTTCAATTTCATGTACGTTCACATGTCCAAGGCGGAGCCATTTAGGAGCCTTGTGGGAGTTTTCTTTTACTTTACTGTATTAAAACCCTTAGTTAAGGCTTTGTTTAAAGTCTGAATTGAAACTGACTCTAGGTCAGACTGTGTGGCGATACAACCCAGCCAACATCTAACTGCCAACATGGCTGTTAAGTACAACAGATGAGGTTTGATAACGTTTGATTAACCTGAGAGAGAGACTGTCAGTCAGTTGACTCACTACCACTATGTACAACATCCTCTTTGTATTATTACCAGTGAAGTACAAAAACAGATTACTGTACTCATCAGAAATAAAACACACTGTATTTTGTTTGTTTTTGCTCATGATCATACTTTAAAGAAGCAGGAAACACTATGGTGTTGTGTTCAGGTGCTGAATAGTTGGGCCTTTTTATTTTTTCTGTAAGTCGTTTGAAAATAACTCCACTGCAGGCTCTGGATTTGATCATGTAAAAAGGTTATTTTGGAACAAATAACATCTTTGTTTCAGTGTAGGAAATCACATCCTCTACTCAGGTGGTCCTCGTGAACTTCACATTTCAATCTGTTTTACATACTTGAACCATTCACGGTCTAAATTAAATCTAGAGTGAAGTCTTAAGAGTATTACCTTTTAAAAAAACACTGCAAAAGTACCAAACTGAGCTTCTCTCAGACACATTACACATAGGGGATATTTATATCCACAGCAGCGCAAAAAAAAGAGGTCTTTTCAGTTCTCCAGCCCACACAGAGTATGTGAACAATCCAACTACAGGCTTGGAAATAAAGGGTTTTGTGGCGTTTTCTAAAAAGAGTTCAAACCCATCTGACCATCACTCTATCCAAAGTTACCCTGAAGGTTTTGTAAACAGATACAGATTCTGACGAGTGGTTACAGCAGCCTTTCTACTCGTAACATGGTGTCCAAAACCCACAATAGGCAGGTTACGGTGACTTTAAAGCATCTTACAGTCAAATGTTACAGTACTGGCTTCAAGATGCTTTAAAGGAAACCAAACCTCAACACAAATTTCACATTTCACCCCTCCTCCTCCTCGGTATAAAATGATTCGTGTGAAATATTTAAGTCATTCCGCCACTTGAGGATTTTAGAAGAGGTTTCAAGCAGCGCAGAATCATAATGAGTGCTGCTGTTGTGTAATTTTGTTTTTTTGTTTTACTTTTATTAAAATTTCATCATGCAAACTGATGACACTAGGCTGAAAAAACAAGTGATGACTGATGAGGAGAGACATTACATCGAATAAAAACACCTTCAGTACTTTAGAATCACTTTCATCCATCCACCCATCCATCCAATCATCTTCCTTCCTCCAAGTTTATAGCATTCATCATCATCATCATCATCGTCAGACTACATTAATGACAGCTACTGTTTGTAATAAAGTGGTGACTTCTACCAACCATGTTAAATCAATATGATTTGCTCATGCTGACAAAGCACGTAGGAGAAGGAATGGAGGATGGGTTTAGTCGTTTTTAAAATACAGTCAAAGTAGCATCAACATCAACTCGTTTATCAACAGTACCTCTTGGAAACGAAGAGAACAAAGAGGCAAGCAGGATTAATGCAATTTTACAAAGGTGACTAAAGATGGCAGCCAACACAAGACGGGTCTGCTGCCGTTGCTCTGTGCCTTTAGGGCGTGGAGTGAGGCACGACGGAGAAGGGGGACGCGGTTTTACAGAACTGAGGCGTGAGGGAAATCATCAGTAGGCAAGTCGACTATCTGTATTTGCAAAAAAGTTTCATGATGTCTAAGCTCTGGTAAGGAAAAAAAAAACTGGCAGGAAACGAGGACATTATCGGACTTTGATGATAATTTAGAGACGGGAGGTGGGAAAACTATGTGCAATAAAGAAAGAAGGCAAAGTTTGTCTCATAAGTTAAGGGGAAGAGGTTTGGATTTTACCTGAACAGAAGAGGTGTGTGTGTGTGGGGGGGGTGTATAGTGTACTGCAATCATCAACAGTAGTATCAGGGGCCGCTGTGGTTCCAAACAGAGCAGCTGCTGCAGTGCTTTTGTTACAAAAATAGCTTTTAGAAACCGCGTGCATTGTATCAGGTAATGTAGTCCAGGATTCTACAGTGCAGCAGGGCTTCTCTCACTGTTTTCTTGGATACGTTCAGCCTAATGTTGGGACTCTACTTCAGCAAAACAAGGTCATGGTCTCAGTGAGGCTGTGGGAGGCGTCACAGAAACATGGATTTTTCCCACTTAATATTCAAGGTAAGTTGAATAAGAGCAGGAATTACTTGACTTCTTCAGATGTTTCTATAACACAACCCTTGATATTTGGGTCCCTGGTTATAGTTTTGGACTCTACTGAATGATTCAATACAGTATAACACAGCACGAAAATGATTCGAGGATGGGAGGAGGTTTGTTGCAGTGGTAAAAGAATCTCAGCAGTGCCTTAGTTTTTTCTTGACTGGAAATTACTAATAGTCATTAACTTGGATAAGAGAAAAGACACTAAACGAAGTAATAGGAAAAACAGAAGCTATGTGTGAAAGCTCACACTGCACACTGCTTTTGTAGGAGTATTTAAAAAAAAAAAAAAAAGAAAAGAAAAAACACAACTCTGATAATGCGACATCAATATCTGTAGCCAGGTACGATGCTTTCCACCATCGTTTCACATCTGCTCAAACTCAAAACGCTTGCAAAATAGCAGGCAGCTCAAGCTTTCACACACAGCCATGAAAAGTTGCTGGCTTTTAACCAATCAGTGAAGAGAGAAGGAGGGGCCCCATCAGTGGCAGCAGCCCCCGCAGTGCCCACCCCCGTGGGTGTGACCTGCCGAAGCCTCGCCGTGTTTGGTCCGCCGGCTGAGGATCTCGTAAGAGCAGTCGTCGCCGCAGCAACCGGACATACTCGGCGAAGTCTCGTCGATCTCGAACCTGGAGGTGAACGGAGAGGAAATGCAGTCAAAATGTCTGTGCTGACTTAACATAAATAACTTCAACTTCATGCAGTGGATCAATAGTCTGTATCTCAGGGGTCTCAAACATTCAGCCCGCCAAAAGGTCCAATCCGGCCCACGGGACGAATTCGTGAAATACAGAAATTACACTGGGGATATAAACAATCAAGGATGTTGAAATAATTTTAGGTCAATTTGATCTTAAGTGGGTCAGACCAGTAAAATACTATTATAATAAACTATAAATAATGAAACCTGGAATTTTTCTATTTGTTTTAGTGTAAAAAAAAAAGTAAAATTACACCAAAATATTGACATTTACAGACTAGTCTTTTACAAAAAATGCAAATTAAGTGCAATTTTAACAATATTCTGCCCATTATTAAATGTTTTGTTTATCTGTAGATCTACTATGATATGCAAGTTGTAATGAACATGTGAAAATGAGAAGCTGAGGCAAAATAATGGCATAAATTGTTAAAATTGCACTTTTTTTCATAATAAATTTCATTTTGTTCATTTTTTCTTTTTTTTTTAAAACTCTAAAACATAGAAGTTAAACATAAGCATGTTGGAATTGACATTATTACGTTATTATTTAAATGATCCGACCCACTTCAGGCCATTTGGGCTGTTTGTGGCCCCTGATGAGTTTAACACCCCTGCTGTATCTAAAGGATTAACACACATTCAGAACTGAACACATCACTATTTATATTTTTAACCCCACGGATAATTATATGTATCCAGACTTGACATGCTTTATAAATGCTTTAGCTTCATCTCTCCAATATTTAAACAGCCCTTATGTGTGTGTGTGTGTTATACTCACTGTAAAGCTTCTCTGAAGAACTGGTAAGCCCCATGGTTGTGTTTAAAAACTGTCAACATCACTTTCTTCATCTGTGTGCTGAACAAACCGAGAAAGAAATCTGTTAGACAACACGTTTTCCTTCTCATCCATGTCCTTTTATCTCCTCTAAAGTTATCCCAAAACACCTAAATACGGTTGTTTGACATGAGGTCCATTAAAGATGTTTTAATATTAAGCTTTATTTTTCCTTTTGTTGGGTTTTGTTGGGCCTCATTTGAATAAAAAATGTAAATGACAACACAGGGCAGTCCAAATCGCTTTAACCCATCTAATTTTGTTCATCACTTGCACAAGAATAAAGTCAAAGTGTGCACGTTGTCTACAAGAGTCACAGAAGTGCCGTTTTCTATATCTTTATTTTTGTTACAATTTCCACAACAGTTAAAGTAAATAGAAGAAAATATCAAATTGGGCTGAATACATCATAAATAATGTGATAAATATGCATTTCCATGACAAGGTTCCCACTCCATGAAATTATTTTCCAGGATATTTTCAGGTGATACAAAGACAAGTTATCTCGTCAAACTCTAATCCGTTCCCCTGTCCCTCTCATTCTTTAGAAATGTTCTTTTCTACAGTTGGAATTTACATTTACCAAGATTGTTTCTGTGTTTATTACTCAGACATTTGATGTAAAAACTATGGCTATAACTTATCTATGAAAAATAATGATGACACATATATCAGAACAATGCAAACACACCCACACAGCGGAACACTTCATCAACACGACAAACTGCAGTTACAATGTTCAACTGAACAATTCACAACTCCACTTTCTCTTCTCTCCGACTTTCCTGTACTTCCTCAAAATTTTTTTTTTTTTCAATAAATCACTGAAAAACAATTTTATCTCAGTTTAGGCACACAAGGTCAGAAGGCACGGGGAGGATAAGTAATTTTCCCGAAGAATTTAACTGTTTCCAGGACATTTTTTTTCCATTTTTTCCTCATTTTCCAGGAACCCTGCATGAGGTAACTTCACATAAAACTAAAAACAAAACTAAAACTATTACTTTATTCACTGAATTTATAGAAAACAGTATAACTATCTGTATATACAATTCCATCCGACATTTCAGCTTATAATACTGGTCGTGCTAAACAGCCTTACACTGATTAATGATGGTCTGATCCTAATAAGTGTTGCTGGTGTGTCTAAAGCTGGATCAAGCTGGTTCATCTGTGCCATCGAGTCCAAAATTAACTAAAAACACTTCAGTGAGTCACACTATTACACGTGGATGAGTGGTTTCATTCCCACATATGAAGTCACAGGGCTATTATTAATAAACGCAAGCCTTAAAAGTGTATTCATCCACAGCTGAAAATAGTCCCATCCAATGAAATACACCATGCATAACCTTTTGATCCACTTTGTTTTAAAGGGTTTTTTTTCATTCCCTAATCAAAACAGTAAGGAAATGTTGTCTTTTATGTTTATTCTCAGTTATTAAAAAAGGGAAACCACATGGAGCACAAAAAAAGATGCTGAATGTATGTGAATCCTGCAAAAACTAAATGAGAACATACCCACTGTTAATTGAAAAAAAAAACCAAAAAAAAAAAAAACTTCTCTCTGGGATACTCCCCTGTATTGTGAGCTTAACAAAAAAAAGAAAGGCAAATACAAACAGAGTTCGTCTCAGTATGAATGTGTAGAGTTACAATATTACCCATGACTATTATGTGTTCATATCAATATACGCCTCCTTTGAATAAATATAACATAGGATTTCATGTCCAATGTTACATGATGTCAGTTTTTACATACTCATAAACCACAGGCACTGTTTCCTACACACACTCATATTTTTTTACATGAGCTACAACCATCTTGGATTGAAGGCACCCATCACTCAATTTTTGAAAAATTAAGCTAGAATTACTGTCATAATATTATTAAAGATCTACTGGTGCTGTCTAGTGTGATTTGGATCACTCCGTTACGACAAACCAACCCAAAATGGACATGTTATGCAACCTCTGAAGAGCCAAAACTATTGCTTTATTGCATTTTATTCTGACATTATCTTCTGCATTTTTCAGTGAAAATCCGGTGTTTTCTTACATTTAATTCACTGATCGTGTGGAGAGTCATAAAAACTCAGGGTCATTTCAAAGGTCATCATATCAGAACAAAGAAAACAGAAGGAAAAACTGCATTTTACCTCCATTATTGAGCTGTATTCATAGGATTAGTGGTTAAAAAGATGCCTTTAATCATACTGAAGGAAATATATTTTGCTCTTTTAAATGGAATTATGTATTTTAAAACATTTTCCTCTGGTCTACATAAACTACAAATGCTTCATTAATTCAACTCCACAGGTCCATCTTTAACCCTATTTCTGAGTAATGACATGAGAAAGGTTATTTTGAGTGCTGGCCCCTTAAATGCAAAGGAGCCACTTCACACCCTGCCCCCTCCAGGTTGTTACCGTGCTACTCTGTCCCATTCAGCCACTTGTGTTTGTTAGCACAACCAACAACTGAAAATTTTAGGTAATCAACTCAAAGTTTGGACATACAGTTAAAAAAAAACTTTCAACCACCCTATGTTAACTTCAATTTCTTGTTCATTTTAATGCCTGGTACAACTAAAAACACACTTGTTTGAACAAATATAATGATAACAATAAAAATAGCTCATAATAGTTTAATTTAAGAGCCGATATCTACACATTTTTCTTGGTTTTCTTGATAATAACCAAAATCATATAAGTTTGTCCATCAATAGCTATGACATTGTACTGACAAAAACAGTGCTTTTATTTATTCCATGTTTTTTTTCTGTTTTAGTCACATGATACACACAGGAGTTAGTATTTAATTGCATAACCATTGTTCTTGATAACTTTTGATAGTCCAATAATTTTTTCCACAACTGGATTTTCAGTCTGGACTATAACCGCTGCCAAAAAAATGATGGCGTGCTCTGAGAAATGTCTTGACCATACATTTGTGAAATGTCATGGCGCAACTAGTTGTAGACATAACAAATTAAGAAGGAATTACAACAGATTGTAGAAATTCACTAGATTTTTGTCAAAATTAATATAAAGATAATTCAGCAGCACCTGAAGGGTTCACATTCAAACTTTATGAACTATTAGGATCTAAATACACAAATAAAAGACTAATAAAAACGGTTTTAGCAAAATATGACCCCTTTAAATGAATACTGCATGTGTTTTTACCTGTTAGCGATGAGCTGTAGTATCTGGATGAGGAACTTTCCGAGCCCTTTCCTTCGCACTCTGCTCTCTAACTGGACCTCATAGCTGAACAGACAAAGTCAAAGGTCAGACAGACTGGAGAACAAAGCAGCTACTGTTTGACTTTTTGTGGCGCTCGCTTTGGCAGACGTTTTGCCCCATCTGTCACAGCAGGGAGGGAAAGTAATGTCTTTTGTGTGGATGGAGGATAAAAAAAAAGTACATCAGTGTATCTAAAGTAGGCCCCTTACCAATATAGTACCTCCTCCCCGCACTCCACGTCGAATCGGAAGTGAGAGAAAGCCACGGGGGCGGAGTCACCGTCACGGGCCAGCAGGTACCACGCTCTCTCGTCGTTCATCTCCTCCCTCTTTTCCCTCTCTTTCCATCCCCACTCACTCTGCTCGTACCTACACAGCAAATTGGAAAAAGACATTACATTTTTGATCTTAAGAGTTAATTCTGCTCTGAATAGCGATAAATCCCACAGATTCAACTCTCTGTTGACAGATGGTTGGTGTTAAAACCAAGTGTCATGGCGGAGTGTTTTCAAATTAACTCAAGTGTAATTCCATCAGTGTTGGGGAGTAACGGAACACATGTAATGGGATTACGTATTGTGAATATAAAATACGAGTAACTGTATTCAGTTACAGTCACAATTTGAAGATACTGTAATCATAATAGTTACATTTTTTAAAAAATGGATTACATTGTTTTGTACCATTTCCCAAATCCAGTTTCCCAGGCATTTCCCATAATCCCTTGATACAATATGCAACGCAAATATTCTGCAGGGCTCTCCCTAAACGATGGAACAACGGCGCCGCGCCGCTATACCACGGTCTCAGCGCTGCTGTACCGATTTTCGAGAGAAGACGATCCATGACAAAACAGAAGCGCTACACGAAGCCCAAAGATCAGAGTACGATCTCTGCATTCTTTGTCGCTTCTTTAGCG
>JAPTGZ010000011.1:12083096-12094757 GCA_029814645.1 Fowleria isostigma | reverse complement strand
GTATATATGTGTGTGTATATATAGTACCTTAATTTTTATAGTTTTCCAGTGTACCTAATCCTCCTCTGTAAAAAAAAAAAAAAAAAATCTGCAAGATGACTTACTAAATAAATTATGCCCAACAGTGTATTATTTTTCAGAAGACGTACTGAAACCTTCTAGAAGGCATGTAAATATTAGTAAAGTCTGCAAAGTGATAAATATTATCACTTTGCCCAATAGTCCAATAAATAAATTTAAAAAAAAAGAAATGACAATCTGACAAAGCAAGCTTCATCTGTTTGGTCAGTGCATTGTACAAGCAACAAAAAAAAAGAAAGGTTCTTCTTACTCATTATTTGCAGAGTGTAAATTATTGGCCAGCATTAAATTCCAAGCAAGACAATTTACCAGTCAATTAACAACATATAAGAAGTAGAAGAAAGTAGAGAAAACATCATTACTGAAGCCGTAGATTTCTTTATCCTTCAGTGAATCTCTTTAAAACTCAAACAATGTAGCTTTTACAATAAAGAGAACACTCATAAAAATCTGTTTTTCTGCCTTAATCCCTCAGGCTCTGCAGCCATGAGGCCAGACACTGAGGAAAAAAGGGAGAAAGTTTGTTTATATAAGGGTTTTTCTCTTGTTATTTAACAATAAATTCCCAAAACATCTGCTTCTATTTTAATGATAGGATATGCTTAATCACCAGTGAATTAGCACCCTGCTGAATATTAATTACCTTATTTTAAACATAAAAAATAACTGAGCTTGGATCCTCCCTTGTACAGCATTAAGACTGTGGGGAGCCTAGTGTCCCATGAATGGGTTAAATTATTTATTAGAAAGGACTGAATGCTCTGCCTGTTCGTTAAAAATCACCAGTCAAAGTCATGATTCAGTCCTGTTGGCAAGAGCCTCCGCAAAAATAACAACAACCAAAATAAAAGTCGCTTTGGGAGAATTCCTTCTCTGTTGGCACGTCAACAGTAAAAAGGGGCGGGACACCGGAGCGGCGTCCAAGTCTAAGTGCCCCACTTTGGGACCAAGTGACACAGAAAAATAATAAACCCAGGGCGGCCTGTGGAGAGCTTGTTGATGAAGCTGCTCGAGCTCAGCCTAAAGAGAAAGGGTGGAGTTTTGTCCCCTGCAGGCTTCAATATGGTCTAGTTTTGGTGCCGTCTCAGCCGTCCTGCTTTAACCCACCTCCACGCTGCAGGATCTGTCTGCGCTGCTAGAGTGGGATTTATTAATGCTGATTAATTATGCAGTAATTCACATATGGCAGTGCATTGTGGATGTTCCTGCCATGTGTATAATCCTTTCAGAGGGTCTTCCTGGATTGTGGATCATGGATATGAGTGAAACTTAAGGCCAGACACTACAGGGGAATAGGGTCAAAGTTTTAAAATACTAGATATCATCATGAAACTTCCTCAGTTGATTACTTACACAAGTCTGAAAAAAAAATATATTTTTAAAAAATTTGTACCTTTAATCACACAAATTATGCATTATCTTATTAAATGTGCAATTTTGCATAGATTTTCAGCAGATACATCTGAACATATGATAAGGCAGGTGCAATATTCTTATTTCATGTTTAGACACAAGATGGAGAAAAAAATGACAGAGGAATTTCAGGATATCTGCTTTCATCACCTAGGAAATCTAAATATACTGTCCATAGTTTGGTTGTTTGTTTGTTTTATCAATTTTTGCCATATTTTTGGAATTAAAATGTCACATAAATCACGCCAGGAATGATTTATTACTAAATCCCTCTGTAAATATCTTCACAATACTGCTAAGTATATAAGTGTACAGTTAAGTGGACATATGTCACACATAGGCTGAGATGTTTCCACTGGAGAATGACAAGAAACTCATTTTGAGAAACCAGCATTTAAAGATTTAAATAGGAGAATTAAATGTATTTCTATAGGGAACAATTGTTCAAAAACTGAATAAATGCTCAGGCCCTTAGTAATAATAATAAATTATATTTAAAGCTGATGAAAATGATGATTTGATAACATGGCAGACTTATAAGGCCTACAACTGAAACTTGGCATGTCCCGTTAGAATGCTAACTTCTTGGTAAATTTGGGAGAAACTTACTGTTGCAAATAAACCAACTGTAATAAATAAACATCTTAATGTATATGTTCAACGTTTTCTTAATAGCAGCTTGAAAGAACACATATTGAAGGAGTGAACTAACCCAAAATCTCAAAATTGACGACTGCAGTAAATAAAAAATTTGTTGTTTTTGTCTGCCGTGTCTGACCTTAAGTGTCGACATTTCCATTCACATCCACTGGAAAACCTACAATAGCATGTAAAAAGGCCCTGGTGTGATGGAGGCTTTTATGTGAAGCACCCAACAGCAAGAGCACATTTATTTTTAACATCGATGCAGCGTCATTATCAGCTGTCAGAACAACAAAAGCTGCAACAGCGGCAAGACAAAACCGCAACCTTTGTTTCTCAAACCAATTTGAAAAACACCCAAACGAACAACAATATGTTCACACTCTTCTAGAATCCTCATCGGGTTCTCATCTGCTCTAAAGTCACTGATAAACCCTGCGAAGAGTTCACCTTATTGGCCGCGTCCACCTTTGCACAGACGGCATCCATCGCCGCCCGTTCCTCCAGACGCCGGGCTTTCTTCTCCTTCGCTCTGTTGGACTTCCTCTGCACACAGAACGTAATAAAAGGCAGAAAATGTGTTCAGACATAGCAGACAAGATACAAGACGGATGATAATTTGTCCTATTTCTTCTTATTCTTGTGGGCCCCACTGGCAGGAGATGAATCATATCTGCGTGATTAAAATACATATTTAACCGGATCTTTCTCATGGAGGTATCTGCTTCATTGTGCTCTGAATGTGTAATGTCTGGTGATAAAACCACAGAATTTTATGACAAAAAACTCATATATATAAAACACAAAACTGAAGCAGTATTACAAAAACCCAACTCTGACAGACCACATGGACACAGACCCCAGAAGGTACAGTCGCGAAAAAAAAGTATTAGACTTGGAGTAATTTAAGTGTGAGGTTGTAATAGTACTTTTACTTGTAGTCGAGTAGTTTTAACAGTGGTTATTGAAAGAAATATTCACATTATTTCTACCCATCCGCATTTCTGCATGTGACAAAGTTCATACTGGAATTGTGTATTGTTAACAGTAATGTTAAGAGTCAAAATATACAATTGTACAAAAAAATAAAACCGATTCTACGCGATAAATTTCAATTTGAGTGCTAAGGTTAACAATGCGAGTGTTATCATATTTATCTAGATATATATCCCATTTAAAATTAAGACTTAATTAAGACATTGGTGCTTAGTATGCAATCCCAATTCCCAAATATTTCTAGAAGTCCACAATTACTAAAATGCAGTCACGGAAAAAATTATACCATCAAAAAAAAATGGTTATGCAATCAAGTACTAACTCCTACGTGTATCATGTAGAGGTGTGAAAAAATATCAATACAGCAATATATTGTGATACTTTGACCTCCAATATAATACCGATATTTCAACCCTTAATATCAATTTTTTGGAAAAACAAAAATAATAATTTCTTTGAAACATGAGTTTAATTCACAGTAGTGTAAGTGACAAACTTGACACATTTTGTTTAATGCACTTTAAGAGATGCACTTTATGTTAAGTGTATATATTATATGTAACTGCATTTGACTAATTATTTCAAAAACAATAAAATGGAAGGGTTTTTTTTCAATCAAATAATTTTTGACTTAATTTGCCTTTCAATTTTGTGAAGTACTGTGTGATTTACATTTACATCATCTCTATTTTTTCTTAGTTAACTGTGTAGAATATTGCAATATATCACAATATCGTGATATCATAATATATCGTGAAACTATCGTATCGTGATCCAAGTATCGTGATGCGTATCGTATTGTGAGGTTCTTGCCAATACTCACCTCTAGTATCATGCGACTAAGACAGAAAACATGGAATGTCTAAACGCACTGTTTTGTCAGTACAATGTCATAGATATCGATGTAAGAACTTATGTGATTTTGGTTATTATCAAAAAAAACATAGAAATGTTAATGTCAATCTGACTAACCCAGTACTTTTCTGTGCTATGAATGTTTCGTATTGTAATAATATTTGTATGCCATGCTCTACACTAGCTCTACAATCCCTTGAGTAGGGTCACTCTGCTGTCTGTGTACATTTTAATAATACTGCACTATGCTTTTAATTTTGTAACTTTGTGTATATTTATATTTTTCATTTATATTTATCTATGCATTTATTTTCTCCTCTTTGTAAACCTGGATAGGTGAGATATGGGGTACATAGATTGGGACTGGGGTTATTATAGTCCATATTGTATGTCTATATTTGCTTGGTATCTATGAATTGTGAAAAAAAACTCAAAATCTCAATAAATATATATTTTTTTAAAAACGTGGATAGATATCAGCTCTTAAATTAAAACACTTATGAGCCATTTTTGTTGTTATCATTATATTTGTACCTTTAGTTGTACCAGGCATTGAAATGAACAAGAAATGGAAGACAACATAGGGTGGTCTAATAATTTTTCCCCAAGACTGTATGTGCATTAGACAAATGCAGCAACTCTATGCATCTGTGTGTAAACCTGCAGCAGCATTTTATCACACACAGCAGTGCTGCAACGGCCAAGACGGAGCAGACCCCGAGACCAACCGCAAACAAAACAAGACAAACGCACGGAGGTTTTAGCGCGCAGAACAAAGACGACGAGCTGCAACTGATGCACATAAAGTAATCCTCATCTATCATGTCAACACCTTTTACGTCCAGCTCATTAAAGCGGCAAAACTAACAAAACAGCAGCTCCGTTCTGTTTCCCATCACTGACGCTGCACATTATTCATGTGAGATTATAGTATTGGATACATTTTCTGATGCTGATAGTCTAATTTAGTCTGCTGTTGGCTCCATGTCCAGTGCTCGTCTCAGCACTGGTGCAGCCATTATTCACACAAATTACTCCGACTGCATCTCACTGCTTGATATAGATAGAATAGATGCTTCATCAGCTCCTGTAAATGCAGCGAAATTAACCAACCATATGACACACACCATACAGTAGGGGAAAAAACTATGAGACCAAGCTATGTTTTCTTCAATTTCTTGTTCATTTTAACACCTGGTACAACTAAAGGTACATTTGTTTGGACAAATATAATGATGACAACAAAAATAGTACATAAGAGTTTAATTTAAGAGCTGATATCTGTCCATTTTCACACAAAATTGCATCCTAACAGCATATACTGTTGCACTGTTACTACACTCACTGGACTGAAAATACTGAAACTTACCATCTCTATAAATATTGTACATAATCTCGAGACACTAACTCTTTAGTATCTCTTACATTGCACATATTCTTGAGTGTTTTTATACATTTTTCTCTTGTTATTTCTATGTAGCCGAGAACTACCTCTAAGGAAAATTTTGTTACGTGCACATAATGACACCAAACACTCCTGAATCTTACATGGTTTTCTTGATAATAACCAAAATCACATAAGTTCTTACATAATATCTATGGCATTGTACTGACAAAAACAGTGATTTTAGACATTCCATGTTTTCTTATGCTACACTGTTCAGCTTTTGTGCAGGATATTGATCATTTTTTATCATAAAAGTCTACAGCTTGCACTCACCAAATGTGAAACCATTTGAATAAAACATGAAAGAGCAGGGTTTTTTTTTTTCTAAATACAATGTAGGAAAAATGACTTTTCCAACATCTAATCACTTCAGTTGTGGATGTTTTGGCTGCTTTTTGGGCTTTTGTTCACATAAATCACAATTTTCTCATCAAACTTTGCTGATATTACAATAGATTCTTTCCCCCACATATTTTTTAGGCACATTAAAGAACAATTATACACATTTTATAAGTTCAAAAGATTTATGAAACATTTTTTATGATAAACGTCAATAGATTGTACTTCCAAAAACAGTGCTTTTAGGCATTCTATGTTTTCTTTTCTGTCTGTTTTCGTCACATGATACACACAGGAGTTAGTACTTGATGGCATAACCACTGTTTTTGATAACTTTTGATGGTCTGATGTTTTTTTCCGCAACTGTGTAGCTGCACATGCACACAGACCCCTTCCACTGACGTCATATCAGTGAATAAACTTCTACGAATCCTGTAACTTTTTAGGAAAAAGAACAAAGGACTGATTTTATTCTGGAAAACATATTTAATGAGAGCTGCTCTATCTTTCTTTCCAACACTGTTTCCTGGGGGGAATCCTATGCAGCACAGCAACACAATTAGTGGAAAATTAATTAGCATCGAGTTTGACAGACAATTAGTTGCGACAAGAAATTTAAACTCCTGGAAATGTTTCAGGTAAAATGTTTCTGCAGGTTTTTACATAAGATGTTTTAATAAATAATAAAGGCAATTTAAGACAGATTTCATATTTCTGTGTGGTAATGTTTCCTATATTTGAATACAGAACAATTTGGAGTTATGGTTGGTGGGGTTTTTTTTGTTGTTGTTTTTTTAAAGTTTTTTTTTTTTAATTTATGTTCATGTGGATTTCTATCAAATGTGTTTATTCCTACATATTTAAATCAGCACTAAAAACCAGCCATAATTGAGACATTTTATGGCCTGAGATTATTACAGTTGCTGAATTAAAGACTTCTTAAATCTTCTGAATGTGTGTAACTTCTGTGTTTTTGGCTCTAACATGTTACCTGTAGCCTCCTCGGTGTCCTGTTATTCTACTGGCAGATCAGTCACTCATGCCACCTTTACATTTTAATATTAATGTTATTTAATGGTTTGTTTTTTTTCTAAACCAGTCAAAAATCAACCATCTTGAACTCCATTTTTACTTGTTCATACATGAATTATGTTATTTTTCAGCAATAATCAAAGAAGCTGTAATTAGCTCTTTTATAGCACAAATTTGACTTGCCTCGGAACAGAAACTTACTTTCTATCTGTCTTGCTCTCAGACTTAACATGACTGAACTATAGGAATGTATGGATATATCCTTAATCGGTTAAAAATCAATACAAATAAAAGGGATTAAAATCAATACATCAAAAAAGAGGAGTTGATGCACTACTTCAACAACAGGAGGCGCTGTCTGTTATTAGTGCCACCTGTTTTGATGCTGATCCGCTAACAAGCATCGCAGACTCCGCACCGCCCCCATTCATCTCTATGGGACGCGTCCTGATGCGTGAAGACACTTCTGCAAAGCATTGTGGGTAAGCGACGCATCCAAATCGATGGGTCTGTCGCGTTCAGCAGAGAATAGGAGCTTGAAAAGACTAATCACGAGATACCTGTTGTAATGAATAATGCACGGAACATGGACGTCGCACAAGCTAATCATTGATGTAGCCACGCGTTAGAACAGCAGTCTGGAAGGAAAAAATTGATTCAAATCGGTAACGTGGACCCAAAATCAGGATTCGAATCGAATTGTAGGGTGAGTGTATCCGTACATCCCTACTGAACTATATAATTTGGGTATCTTTCATATCCTCTAAAACTAACCAACCAAGACAACTCTCATTCCCAGGTTCACTGATGCTCATACTACTGCTTAATTCTTATTTAGAGGCATCTACAGCGCATCTCTACAAGTCCATCTATCGGTCTGTCCTCATTGCATTTCACAGCCAGCATTTCAGAACCATACTGTGAGAACGAGCGAAATTTGGCACAAACGTTCACTTGGACACCAGGATGAGGATTTTGGTGCCAAAGGTCAATGTGATAATTCTAATGAATGCAATATCTCAATGATTTCCTCAAATTTGACACAAATATTCACAAGACTCGGTGATGAACTGATTACACTTCACTGGGTGTTCAGTTCATCAAAGGCAGGGCTCTCTAAAATTACACTGATGATATTAACAACCAAGGATGTTACAATAATTTTAGGTCAACTCCATTTAAAGTGGGTCAGATCAGTAAAATATTATCATAATAAAGTGTAACAAATGAAACCCGCACATTTTTCTCTTTTAGTGTAAAAAAAGTAAAATTACACAAAAATGTTTACATTTACAGACTAGCCTTTTACAAAAAATGTCAGTTAATTGCAATTTAGCAATATTCGGCCTGTTATTAAATGTTTCGTGTATTTGTCAATCCACTGTGAAATTTAAGTTATAATGAACATGTGAAAATGACAAGCTGAGGCAAAATAATGGCACAAATTGTTAAAATTGCACTTTTTTTCTTAATAAATTTCATTTGGTTCATGGTTATTCATGTTTTTTCACATTTTTTAAAGTTTGATGATGTACGCATTTTGATAATATAATTTTGCTTTTTTCATGATAAAACATAGGTGTTAGACAAACAAATTTTAGAATTGACATTATTTATTCTACATTATTATGTTATTATTGTAATGATCCAGCCCACTTCAGGTCATATTGGACTGTATGTGGCCCCTGAACTAACATGAGTTTGACACTTCTGGTCAAAGGTCAATGTTGCTAATAAGATACACTAAAAAGTCTGTCACTATCTGAAGGCTGTTGTGATGCAAAGACAGAGGCCAAATCAGACTGAACTCACTTTACTTATTTACCACAAGGAGGTTTATAGATCTAATAAAGGCAATCCCTGCGGTTGAGTACCATGGTAACTGTTTGTATGTTGTTAAAACTCCACTGCATCCTGGAAAACCCCCTATATTTTCAACTGACTATTTAAGTTCTCAGTAACACTGTGACGTTCTGGAGCGAGGCCTGTTAAAAGGCCTCAAAACAAACCATAAATACACGACTTAAGTTCAACATCATAAATGGTTAACAACCCCTGAAAAACTCCATCATATGTCAAGTTATATTCTTGGTCCATGTACTAAATGTCAAGATCATAAAAGAACTGTTATTTACTGTTTATGGGAATGTCAAAAGGTACAAAGATTCTGGAAGGAGGTTATCGATGGTATGTATGAGGTATTTAACATCAAGATCCCATTTTGTGCCAAACTTTGCTTTTGTACTGGGAATATATCCTGAGGATTTTACACATACTAAAAAACAAATTAAAGTGTTGGATTTTGGACTGTTGCATGCCAGGAGCGCTATCGCCTTAACCCATAAAGACCCAGTAATACTTTTATGTCAGTTCCCAAATTAATTTTCTCTATATTTAACCTATTTTAACGCATAAAGATCCAAACACCCACCATCTACCAAAATCATCTCATGATATAAACTGTTTAATCCCCGTCGATCCACTAATCCATGTAAATAATTGGTGTAAAGTGCAGTTTTCGTGGTCATCAGAGATGACCCATTTGGATGTTCAGAGGCTCCACAGTTACCTTATATCTTCTACAACATTGATTCACCAGTAAAACCTATGGAGTTGGATCAATGACAGCTGATGGACACACTGGGTTTATGTTCAGTTAATGACAGATTTGTTGAAAACGTCACTTTTTCTTCAGTTTGCTCTGTTTTTGATATAATAATCCTCAGCGTTACGCTACATCTTTATGAACATCTAAATTAAATGTTGGAAAATATGTGATTTTCACTGAAAAACAAAAACCCCACAAAATACAGAAGATAATAGTACAATAAATGGCAATAATCCAGTTAAGGACAGTTGAATGTAGAGAAAACTTTAGCTGGGAAGTGCCACAAATGTCACACTGGGTCCTTATGGGTTAAAATGGAGGAGGATTTGAAGTCCCTTCTATAAAACAATGGCTACAAGGACTTAAATTAAGAAAGGAAAAATGAAGGAATTTGTACAATTATGGGAATCTTATATGCACATTATAGTATCTAGAAAATAGGAAATGACATCCAAATTATTAGTTTTATTTTTCATTATTTTGACTGCTATATTTTTTATTTTATTTTCCATTCATGTATATGTATTTATGGGAATATATGTATGTATATGTCATTTGGTGCAAGTCTACCTGGTGTGAATGAGTGTATATGAGTATCTGTGTTGTTCTGATTCAGTCATTTATGTATATTATTATTAGTATATATACTTTTTTATAAAACATAAATTAAGGGGGGAAAAAACACTGTGACGTTCCAGATGTGGTGCGTTTACGGACACACAAGTTATCTAAATTCTTTCATTCGATTCAGGCCAGAAAAGAAGACGGAACAATTAGGGGAAAGAATGCAGTAAATAGCCATCTCAGCTCAAAGCATTAAGTCTGTACCAAGCACAGAGAAGCTGCAGACTGAGCTGGGACTGTGGAAACACGTGGATTGGTTTATCTGGAGTGAAAGTGGGGATAAAGTCAGTCTGCTTAGTAACTAGCTTTAAAGCACCAACAATAGTGGAAACTCACTCAGGTATCCAGCATGTGCACAGGCCTAGTGGATGCTGACAAGTACATTATAAACACAATAAATAAGCGTGAATGTATTATAACCTGGTGAGAAAGGCAGCACATTGTGACCAACAGAGCAAATGTTAACATTAGCGTTAATACACTAGCTAGCACAGCTCTCGCCATGAATGAAGCATTCCTAAGTGGCTAACACAGCTAGCGAGCTAACAATGTCACAACACACATCAGGAAGAGTTAAGTGAGCACAGCGGCAAGGACATTGCAGTAATAATGATGAAAATGCCACAAAAGCGGAGGGTAGCCGACGTGGGGGCTAACAATGAAAAGCTGTCTCCGCTTTCTGGAGGCAGCTAAACGGCTAACGTTGCCAAATACGCTCCGGTGCCAGCGACACCTTTAGCTACATCTCCCCACCACCTTCCTCTCCTCCCTCCTTCTTTCTCTTTCTTTCTTTTTTCTCCTCTCACCATCACGCAGCCCAAAACATCCACCTTTTTTTCGTTGGAACACCACGGACACAATTTAGCAAAACACACAGAACTCACCCCCATTTTGGCGGCTGTGTCTTACGGGTCACCCAGAAGAAAACACACCTCTATTGTCCCTGTGCAGACCGCTGCTCAGTTATTAGTGACCGGAGACACAGAGAAATGGGCCAGATTAATATGACAATGATAGAGAGTGTGCTAACGAGGGCTAGCCTGGCTACAGCACCGACCGATGGCTATGGAAGGAGAAGCGGGTAGTCGCCGATTTGATTAAAACCTCAATGGAATTTGGGTGGTTTTATTTGTCTTTTTGCCGGATTGGCGCCAATAGTTGAGGCTGAATTTGATTACAGGTCCCTTCCTTGCCCTTTTCTTTCCTCTGCTCTCCGTCGCGTCCAACGGTGTTGCCTTCACGTGTTCCTGTCGAGCTCCGACTTCCGAGACTCCACACCAAAGTCTGGGTCGAGACCCAGCCAGGGCCGCGCAGATCCTCTTACCCGGTCATCAGTATCGGGATAAAACATGAACAGATAAAATGAAATGTAGACTTATTTTTACGGTCCGATTTCGTTATAAAGTAGAAGAATGAAAATTGAATTTCAAGACATTTTTCTTTTTCAGTGTCAAAACAGATAAACCAAATTTTAAAAATGGATTGATTGATTTATTTTTTTCTGTCTAATAACAATAAATAATTTATCTGACAGAAACGAAAAAAAACGGGCTAAAAACGCCCGTTTTTTCCTTTTCTGAAACTGGAAGTTGTAATTTTTAAGGAAAGAGCACGGATGCAGACG
>JAPTGZ010000011.1:11984836-11998691 GCA_029814645.1 Fowleria isostigma | reverse complement strand
ACACACACACACACACACACACACACACACACACACACACACACACACACACACACACACACATATACACACATACATACATACACACACATATGAGTGACAGACACATACATTCAAACACACATGACAGGCACACGAGCAAACATTCCGGGCGGGGTTCGTGTGTAGGTGGGCAGGGAGGTGAGGTGGAGCATGGTTAGAAGCAGCACTAATCAAACATAGTAATGGGGGAGGGGAGGGGGAGAGGAAAGCATAGAGGAAAGAAAGACCAAAGGGAGATCACAGCGAGAGACAAAGACATGAAAAAAGATAACAGAGCAAAAGTTGGTCTTTTTTGCTGCCGTTGTCATTTCATCTTCCTTTAACAAGAAGAATCACAGAATACAAATCGCAGGTGGTATTTCTGCTCCTTTATCTTTAGATGTGAAATCTATGTGACAGCGCACAAAAGACCAACTTTAACACACTCACTACTGACAAAGCAAGAGACGGCGAAGTATAAACACTCCAAATAAAATCACACAGACAGGCTGCTGACATTACAGAAACGTCCAAAGGAAACAAACTCCTAAAATCACAGAATAAATACTTGATGCTCTTGTATTTCCCTGGTAATCATTTGGCATAACTGACTACTGTTAACATCTAACCTGCTCCTGAGCTATGTAAAGTCAAAACTCAGGCTGCATGCTTCAAATTCCTCTTGGGTGTTACAATACTTTTAATTGGGACAGTAATCGCTCAAGCTGATTCCTCCGCTTGTATGAAATGCTGTTTAAGGAAGTTCTGAGATCACCTACACAAACATAAGTAAAGTCTGTTTCTCTTACTGTAAGATTTATGTGTCCTGTGGGACAAACTACACATTTCAACTTTTATTTGGGAAAGAATGTGTAAGTACAGGGTTCCTACACATTTGAAATTTCAAAATTACATACTTTTTCCAGACCGTAATTTCCAGATGTCTTGGTAAAAAAATTCAAATAACTTGTGACATTTGAGTAAATATATGTGCATCATGTAAATATAGTATGGAATTAATAGTTTGTTTTCATTACAATTTTTAGAAGATTATAGCTAGACAAATAAATAAAGACCAAACCCAGATAAATTAAGTGGATGGCTTTTTTACATTAAGTTGCGATTTCACACAACATCTGCATTTATTTTTCTTTATCCATTCCGGACCTTCAGCCAACCAGTCTTTATATTTGGGATTTATGAGCCAGTCATCAGATTATTTATATCTACCCATTATGAGTTCTGCCAACGATCATACAAGGCATGTTGAATAGCTCCTCACCAACAGTGTGTGGACATCACTTGTCCATCAACGGAACAGTGAAACATGACGACACCTGGGCGGGGCTTAAAATGGGTTGGAGGAGGATAAGAGCAGAGGGTGGGGCATTCAACTTGTCAATCTATCCAAATGTTTTCTGGGACGTGTACCCTACTGTATGTGCTCTCGCATAAATATTTTAGCTACACTAGCGTGCACCTTAAAAAACAGATCAATCCATTTCTTTTCTTAGATATTCATACTTTTATGTTTTAGAGAATAAAACAGTGGTAACAGTCTTGGAAACATAAATAGTTTTCCATAAATTTGTTTCAATTTTTCATACTTTTCCAGACCTGGAAATTTATTAAATCAAATTCCATACTTTTCCATACTTGTGTAGGAACCCTGTAAGTAAGACGCAGCAGATCCTCTGAGTGTAAACAAACAGATGCTTGATTTGAAAGCTGTTTTAAACTGTCCTGATATAAGATGACTTTAGTAACACCTGAAATGCCCTGCCTGCCCATGTTGTAAATTTAGCCGCTTGTCAAGTGCTTGACTTTTTCCTCTTGATAGCTTCCTGTTATTTTCCACTGTACACCATCTAAACTCTACAGGAACAAAGAGAATTTTTATTGAATTACTTAAGCAAAACAAGACTGGGTATTTCCTGAACCCTCTGTTAATTAACAAGGTTGCTACGGGCTACAAAGCCCTACACAGTGCTGACAGCTCAAACTTGACTTTATCCACACACAGAAACAAACACAGAAAGAGACAGGGGAGAGTGGTACAGAAAGGGAGAGAGATAGCTGAGGAGAGGGAGAGAGAGAGAGCGAGCAGAGGAATGAACAACGACACAGAGAAAGACAGGGACATTTATAGAGGTCAACCAAACAGCTGCTAATTACACAGAAAACAAACGCATAGGCGAGAGAAACACATATACTCTTTCTGACAGGGATTAGGAGCTAGTGATGGAAAAATAACAGCATTCACTGGACGACCCAGTATGTGGCAAGAGTTTAGCATGTGTGACATGTATGTTTAAGCTTGTGTGTGTAGATATTTTTGTGTAGGTGTAAGCCTATTAAGAGGCGGGTACAGGGAGCATATAGAGCCACTAAGAGTTAAAATTCCATCACAAGTCGTCCTAATCTCCTTAGAGAGACAGGAAAGAAAAGAAAGAATAATATAAAGACAAGAAGTGGAAAAAAGTTAGAAAAGAAAAGCAAGGAGGCGCCAAGAAAATATCAATGTTCATCCAGAGGGATGAGAGAATAAAGTAAGAACAGAAATGGAAAGAAAAGAGAATAAAGAGATTTGGGAAGGGGAGGGGGTTCACACAAAAACAAAAGCCCAAACTTCAGAGCATTAATGATGATCAAATTAAAAACCTTCAAGTCAAAGCTGATGAAAACCACTAAGTTAGCACAGCCTACCAACACTAAGTGACCCACAGTACAAAAAAAAGCAATGCTGTCTCAAATGACCTCGGTTCCATTTAGTGCTTAATTTGGAGAAGTTAAGAAGAAAAAATTGGATATTTGTAAAGCTTTACAACCCGAGGCCTCATTGTTGTAATTAAGTAGATAGACCACTATGTTGGGAACAAGGAGGTCATTTGAGAAAGACGCATGAACAAGTAATAAAGCAGTAATGATAATGAAAACTGCATCCAACGTGTGGGGTTATGTTTAATGCTTATGAAAAGGCACAAAAGCATATGGCTGGTTAAGCATGAGTGGGGTATGTAGTATGTCTATGCATGTTTCCATCAGAAGCATTTAACATCATGTTGTCAATATTGTTTTGAATTGTTTAGGAGGGGGTGAGTTTTAAAGATGTATTATATCAGGGAACGATGACAGAAGGAGCAAGGGAGGGAATATCACCATGTGCACGACGCAAATAAAAAGTAACAAACTGAGGATAAAAGGGGAGTTAGATTTGTGGCCAGATCTAAAGGGTTATATCTTTATTTAGTTAATTATCTCCAAAAATGTAAAGAATTACTTGATTAATAAATAATCGGACTTGTTTAAATCCTTACCTGGTATTTTTAAAGTCATACTTATCCCAGAACAAAACCTTAAATCTATTATTTTTGCTAAAAGGAAAAAAATAGAAGAAGTTTGAAGACTGGTGTGTGTACGTGGACATGTATGTCATATGAGAAAGTGTGTGTCCTTTGAGTCCTGCCTACGCTCTGACTGGCAGGCCTCCATCGGACCATCATGGGTAATCTGTAATCTACTGAAGGTTTGGCCTAAATTCTCAGGAGGGCCTGATTTCCTTGTCCAGGAGGGCTCACACCCCGCCCTGGGGGAAGGCTGCGAGCCTCCCTGAGCCAGCTGGCAGAGCTCTGGAGAGTACCAGCCAAGGTCTGGGATTCACTCAGACAGCTGTGGAAGTGCTTCATTCACAAACCACGGTGAGTGTGTTTGGATTATGTGTGTGTTTGTGAGGAAGTAGCGCTGCCTCACAGCAGCTACTTGGGTTGCCAATAATGAAAAGAAGTGTGTGTGAGCACCAATTTATGAGTCTACTTGCCTTTTCCTTTGCCAACATCATTCTTTAGTGTAAATTTATCAATGTGTTTACCTGTCCTTGCCGTTCTGAATCCCCTGACCCAGCGTGGCTCTCTCAGTCAGAGGAGAGTTCCGACTGCGACCAGTACCAGTGGACAGGATGCTATTCTGAAATAAGAAAAAGATGGCATAAAAGGAAAGTTAGTCATATACAGTTTCAAGGTCAACTTCAAACCCTTTCCAAGCATTTTTAAGGGTCAAGTTTCAAATATCTCCAGCACAGCCCTTAATCGCTGGGGTTAAACACATATCTACAGTAATACCTATCTTTGGATTATTATTTTTGTCACTTTTTAGCACAATGATGTACATTGTATTATGTTATAAACATCTAAAATTGTTTCATAATCGCACCAAGGTTGGAAATGAAAGGAGAGCCCAAGGTCTTATTAAAAAAAAAAAGGAAAGCCACATGGTGTTCTTCAGACACACTCACACTGAGACAAAGATTAAGATAAAAATGTACCAGGAGTTGACCTGAGAACACCTGTTCTGTTTTGACATAAAGCTTTATTTTTCAAAATGTATCAGCTCTCTGTAAGTAGCTTTGGTTTGAGTTAATATTAAAAATAAATAAATAAATAAATCATGTTACAATTCAAGCACATTAAAAGTAAAATTCAAGCACTTTTCAGACTTTGAAAACACAACATTGAAATTCAAATATTTTTAAGGATTTCAAGCACCTGTACGAACCCTCCGTAAAAACTTAAGAAGGCCAGAATAAAAAATATGAGTTTAGAAATTACAACATAGGAGACAAACTGTGAGTCATTGAAATAATAAAGAATGAGATGAAGAAAAAAGATACATGGTGGTTCAGTATTCGCCAACAATCTTAGAAAAGCCTTGAGTTTGCTTCTCATTTATTTTAGAATAATTATAATTAATTCCCCAGAGCACAAATGCAAACATTTTCATTCTATCTATTCAGCAGCTTTTCAAAATAAATGTCAACACCATATGACTGAAAAATAATAACTTTGCCTGCATTCTTTAATTCCATACAAAAATCTTCCCCACTGGTGTAATCAGTTCATCTCGGCTCTATGTAAAGTTCATGTGGGGTGACCCTTCACTGGGATTAAACCAATGTAGATATTGCCATAACCACCACACCACAGAAACTAAGAGTCAGATAAGTCTCAAGAAGAGGCCTGTGACACTTGCAGGAAGAAATTAAAGAAAAATCATCATAATGCTAAAATCTTCCACCTGTTTCTACGTTTCTATTTGAAATAAGTTATTTTTATACTCCCAAGACAAGTCATTAAATGTCAGATAAGAAGAGAGACAAACATCTAAAAACATTAACTCTGAAATTAACAAAACGGGACACCTACTGTTGTTTATATCATTGTTTGTTTTTTTTCTATTATTACTCTTTTGTTAAAAAAAAAAGGTGGGAAATGAAAACAAGACGTGAAGGTACTGGTACTACACACAAAAATAAATGTACAGAAAAATTTTTTTGTTCTTTTTTTTGTTCTTTCTGAGAAGAAAAATAGAAACACAACATTGTACGTGCATGTGGATGTAAAACATGTAAATTCTCCATTCCAAAAATCAAATAAAAAATGTAATTAAAAAAAAACCCATTAACTCTGCAACAAGATGATTTCACTTTTCTTCACAGAAATGTGTGACTGCTACTCTTAAACTGGTTTTTAGCCATGTTATGTCTTTAGCTATTTTATGTTGTCTTAATTGTATGTAAGTTTTATATTCTGTTCATTTGTTTTGTACTGATGTGCCTCTTGGTCAGGTCTTCCTTGAAAAAAGATATTTTATCTCAGAGACTTACTTTCTAGTTAAATAACGTTAAATAAATACTTTTTTTTAGTACGTTAAGTAATTGTTTTTACACTTCATTACGTCTTCTCTCACAGCCCTTGTTTGTTCATGTAGTAATATCAGCGAAGTATAATCATGATATGCTGCAGTTTCTTTGCATCACTTGTAGCATGTAAATATGTCATGTCAGCGGTGTGGGTGCTAGGTCTCACGGTGGAGGGTGTGGCACTCTTCTTGCGGTCTGAGGAGACCAAGGGGCTCGCGGGCACCTTGGTAGTGGAGCTGCCCGATGAACTCTTTCTCCCAGAATCCTCCCCTGCAGTGCGGTTATCAGCTTGACCCCCCCTCTTAGAGTAGGAGGAGCCTAAGGGAAAAAAACACAAAGTGCGTCAGACAGCCATCAGCGGACTCATGTCTTCTGTTTTCTTGCTTCCTCTCCACAGAAGACTCACTTTGTCTTTATTAACCTGAGTACTGCTCTGACTACGGCTGTACTGTAGTACTGACTGCATTACATCCTGCCCACCTGTCACTCTTACATAATTTTCTGGCCAAGCATCCTGCTCCTTCTGTCCACTCTACTTATTTTTCCACAACATAACTACAGATGTCTACAAAAACTAAATTCAGTTGTATATCTGGTTACTTCTTTCAAAGATTTTCAATTGAGACACTGAATGAATCAATACCAGTTTTGTCAATATGGTTTGATGATGTACTACATGCCCTGCTTGTGTGTGTATGTGTGCGCATGTGTTTACACCATGCTAGTGTGTCTCTTATTGCAGGCCAACACAGTTTTACGATGAACTAATGTTTTTATGCTTTCATTCCAGTGAAATAGTCACAAGTAACATTAAACATTATTGTTAAGTTGATATATGGAATGTGAAAGGATCAGCAAATAATACCATTTATTACCTTATATTTTCTATATATTCCAAATTCAAATAGTCAGAAATGTTTAATATATTGCATGTAAACGAATCAGGAAAATACATGCTACAGGTCTGGCCATTTTGACATTTTAATTGGGAAACATTGCATGCTGTGGGTTTTAAGTGAATTTACAAACCCAAACACTGACTGGGTTAAAGGCTAAGTATAAACTGATGTAGATACACTAGTTAGCCTAGAAACACTACTGCTGAAAACAAACCCTAAAAACAATGATTCTCTATCAAAAAATACTGTGCTTAAAAATTGGCATCTGGCTCTTTTAAGTCAAATTAACTGAGCTGGAAAGTTTAGTCATAGCATTTAGTCATAGCATAGCGACAAGCTCTGTAATCTTTCAAAATGCTAAATTTGGTTTTTTCACAGCTGTAATAAGAATACATATTGTTTCTCAGTTTCTTCTCAGATACAACAAAAAATATACAGGAAATATATGCAGTATTAAAAACATAAAAAACAGCTATAAGTTGCTTTTACGGGCTAAAAGTCAGTATTTAGTTATAGATGTGTACAAATAGCAAAGGGGGACCCACATAATACTTAGCACTTTGGTTTGTACTTATTTCTTGCTGAATCAATTGTTTGTAATACTGCAAATACTTCCCACATATCCTGGTCGCATCTTATTACAGAGACTGAGAATTCCATTTGTGTTGTCATTGTTGCGTTGCTAAAATAACAAACCCAATAGTGGCCTAAGACTTCTACGTAATACAGTTGGAACCATCAAAAGTCATCAAAAACAATGGTTGTGCAATCAAGTACTAACTCCTGTGTGTATCATGTGACTAAAACAGACAGAAAAAAAAAATGGAATGCCAAAAAGCACTGTTTTTGTCAGTACAATGCCATAGACATTTATGTAATCACTTATGTGATTTTGGTTATTATCAAAAAAAACATGGAAAATGGATAGATATTAGCTCTGAAATTAAACTGCTATGACCTATTTTTGTTATTATATTTGTCCAAACAAATGTACTTTTAGTTGTACCAGACATTAAAATAAACAAGAAATTGAAGAAAGCATAGGGTGGTCTACCATTTTTTTCTGTGACTGTACAATAGAAGTTGTCATATAAATTAAATTATTTATGTTTTAATTATTTTGGTCATAATTATTCAGTACTGAAATCCACAATTTTCATCTTAATATTTCATGAAAACATAGGGTGGTCTAATAATTTTTTCTGCGACTGCGTGTATCACAGTTGTGTATTTTCACTGCACATTAAACCCACTTCATAGAAAACACATTGTGTATTGTCATTTGGCCTAAAAGTACAGAGATATCCTTTTCAGTCCATTCAACTTGAGTGTTTGAAGGTGTGACCAGACTGTAGAGTATCATTGGAGCCCAGCTGAGTCTCTTAACAACATGAACCTGTATCAAAAACTGTACAGCTCTGCATTTCTGTCTCTGAACTCTTGACAAACCCATTCTAATCCCCGTCTTCTTCCACCTTTCCGTCTCAATATTACCATCTCAAACCTCAGCTTCACTCCGTCATTGCCCCCACCCCTCCGACACACACCCTCACCCTCCGACAGGCTCACCCTGGTCGGTGGTTCTGCGGTTCTGAGGCTTCTGGTTGGATGAGACACTGCGCTGTACCTTAAAAGAGGCAAGACGGACACAGAGGTCAGAGTGGGGTTTGTATGCGTCAGGGAATGTAAACCCACTCGGGGGCATTAGTATGGCAGCAGGAGAGCTGCGCTAACGGCCACTGTTACAGCAGTGCTTTTACAAATAAGCCTGCAACAGTCCTGAAGGGCGCTGGGACACTGCCTTATGTGTTAGCAATAAAATCTGGGTGCTTATTGTACCTTGTGAGGCGGGGAGGGAGCGTTTATGTTGCTTACATCACTTCCTGGTCGAGGCTTGATAAAACCTTCATCCAGCTGAGGAAAAAGAAAATCATGTGCATAAGAAGGAGATCTAAGAGGCTGTGTGCAACACAAACATTAGGAACTAAAAATAGTGCCTTTACATGGTACTGTTATGAGAACATTGAGTGTTTTGATCATAAATACATACAGTAAAATTCAGAGATGATAGGACCTATACAAACTCAGAGGCGCTCATTTGTTTGATATTTGTGTAAGAAATAAGCTGTGGGAATGCGAAGGTTTTACAGAAACAGTGCCATACAGTGTGTATAATGTGTGTATGAGACAGAATTATTAACAAAAACCCGGACTACAACAACCACTAAAAGTTTAATCAACCAAGATAAAAACAACCACACACAAACACAAAAATAAAAAAAAACTACAACGGACAATGCAACAGAAACTATAACCAAATTAACTGTAGGTAAGATCAGCTTCCTTTCTGTTCTCGGACCATTCAAAGTTTCACTTTTCACTTCGCTCTAGTAGCCGATTACTGAGCTCTGCTTTTGAGCAAATGATAATGGTTCATGGAGTAATGATAAAACATATCTGCACAAAATGCAACATTATAAATTAAACTGCACAATTAATCACAATGTTATTCAGTGCAATTCTAAAATGGCATATAAAAAAGCTCCAATTTTATGAAAGTTTGTTTTGATGTTTGAGTCGGAAGAACAATATGTATTTACAAATGATCACTAATCTGGGCTTCTTTTATTTATTTTTCCTTTTAGCACATAACAGTTTAATACAATGTTGATTTAAAATATAAAGGAAACAAAAAAAGAAAAATTACCAAAATACATGTAAAGACAAAAGAATAATAACATGTGAATAGTAACATCAAACAACATACGCATGGGAGAGGTAGAAGCCAATAAAGCTTATAAAACACCACGCCCATATAACTAAAGAATTAACTAAGAATAAAATTAAATAATTTTACAGTCAACAAAACAAACAGTTCAGCTATCTGACATCATTTCCCAGTTCGCTTCTTTCTTGCGATACTAAAATCACTACAAAAGCTATAATTCTGGAAAAACTGAACCTAAACCTAAATAAAGCCAAACTAAAATTGATCAACTCCTCAAAGTCTTTAATCCTTCAGCCCCTGTAAAACTAATAGAAAGTAAACCGAAATCAGACTATAAGACAAAAGGCCTAATTGAGTTTTATTAAGTAGAAAATCATTGTACCTCAGAGTTCCTATAGTCCAGTAGTAGGTATGTAGCCATCACATCGTTGTACTTCTGGTTAACCAGCGAGTCCTGGATCTCCTCCTGAGAGAATCCCATCTGCAACATAATGTCTGCGCAAACGCAGCAAAACCGGTTTATAATTAGAATGAAGAACTTACTGTAGGTCTGTTACCCTGCTTAAGATAAATTATCCTCGAGTCAAGGGGGAAAGGAACATCTGTAGTGGAGTGTGCCTGTGTGTGGGGGAAAAAAAGAAATGATTTATCTTTCTTTTTTGGTTCTTGTGCCCCTACCTGTCCTCCTGGGGTCCTTATAGTCTGGCTGCGGTTCGATGTAAGGTTTCAGCTCATCCTCCTCATAGCCCACATTCATCCACCGGTCCCTCATTATCTGCTGCTGGGAGCAAGCCAGTCAGACAAATAGAAGAGGACACAAGATGTCACAAAGAATAAAGGGGCAAAGAGGGAAGAAGGAGAAAAGGTTAACAGGGAGAAAAGAACGGGGAGAATGAAGCATTACTGAGAAACACGAGTCAATATATTTCCTTCTTTCATGGTGAAGGAAATCAGATGAACTTTATCTTCAATATGCAAATGAATAATGATAAATGGATGGTAGTGGCATGTTTCATAGACAGGTTCACAAACCAATTCATGCAGCCTCTGGCAAAGCTGCGCAAAAGCTTGACTTGAACACAGTGAAACCTGTATTTCTATGCACTTTTGAAAAAAAAAAAAAAGACCTGCCTATCAAATGCAAATCAAAACAGCCTTCGTTTGTTAAGGCTCCCTGTTTACACACACAAGCTCTACAGCAGGTGCAAATGAAAATAAATTCTAGCACTAGGGCTTTAGTTTTCTTTATTTTTACAGGGCCATCATAACGTTAAGTAGGTCAAGCAAGGAAAAGATCAAGCAAAAAGTATATTATGTTAAAAGAACTGGGCAAAGGAACGCAGGAGTAAACATGATTATGTTTTCATATGGTATCCATCCAAGTGAAATAAAATGAAAATTTTATGCATTCAATTTAGTAACTCGTAAATCCCAAGGTAACATGTATTTACTATGCCTTTAGAGGCCACTTTACACTTCAGCTACAAACTCACATGTAGCTGGTGAAGCAAGCCTGGTGTACCATATATTACTGTCATGCTGCACATAACATTTTATGTTATAACAGATGAAACTAAAGCACTTCTAGTGTGTTATTGCCAGGTTTTAAGGATGTTTTAAATATTGATCAATCTGAATAATTTAACCTTTAGTGTGCCACTTTTGTGTCCCGTCTCTTATGCAGGATTCTTTTTGCCCCGGTGCAATGGGCCATACCTCAAGACTGCCTCTTTTAGAGGGGTTTAGGATCAGGAACTTCTTCAGCAGGTTCTCACAGTCTGTGGACATGTAGAAGGGAATCCTGTATTTGCCACGTAGCACACGCTCTCTCAGTTCCTGGGGATGGACAAGAGCAACAAAGCAGAATTAACATACAGGCTATGCTAGATTTACCCAAAATACAGTGGAAATGAAGGTCTATTATTTGGTAAATAATGTCTAACACAGAGATACAGTTGTGGAAAAAATTATTAGACCATCAGAAGTCATCAAAAACACTGGTTATGCAATCAAATACTAAACTCCTGTGTGTATCATGTGACTAAAACAGAAAAAGCATGGAATGCCAAAAAGCACTGTTTTTGTCAGTACAATGTCATAGATATTGATGTAAGAACCTGTGTGATTTTGGTTATTATCAAGAAAACCATGGAAAATGGATAGATATCAGTCTGAAATTAAACTCTTATGAGCTATTTTTGCTGTTGTCATCATATTTGTCCAAACAAATGTACCTTTAGTTGTATCAGGCATTAAAATGAACAAGAAACTGAAGAAAACATAGGGTGGTCTAAATTTTTTCCACGCCTGTCTATTCCATTACTTTACACTTAGATTAATTGTCAATGTAATAAGTGCAATTATGTACAGATAGACACTGGGTGCAAAAACACCATCTGCCAAAATTTTTAGACAAAATTCAATTTGTATGTTGACAGTACCGACATAGCCACAAACCACAAATATTCAACATTGCATTAATCACATCAATATGTAATTTTCTTCAGTGCTCTTTATTCACACAACATATTTAATGGCTTGCGCTAAACTCATTAACCTCTGTAATTCTGCACTTCCCTCTAGAGGGGTCTCATTAGTTTGCATTATTAAGACACTAATGGAGATGAATCTATGAATGAGGGATGTGTCATGGCTGAGATGTAGGACAAAATCCTTCGATGAGCAATGAACTTGCACAATTAGGCGTTGAATTTGCATAAAAGTCTATAAACTATTCCAGCTTTGATAAAATGTCAATGAAATTATCTGATGCCCCTAAACAATTCAGCATCAATACTTCACACCCTTTTGTGACGATACATTTAAAAAGACAGAAATGATTACTGTGAGTTAAATCGGAGGCCTGAGTTAAATAAATAGTAAGAGCAGTAATGTAGGTGTTAAACCAAACTCCATAACAGCAGTGTGCAAAGACGTTCTTGATAAGCCCAGTTGGCTGTTCACAGGCACGTTAATATCAATATCACCGCATTCAATGTCATATCGCCCACCCAAAATGTGTCTGCACTTCCAGAATGAGTCATATGGGTACTGACTGCACAGTGTGATAGGTGGTGTGAATAACTACAGTTCAAAGGCAGCATTTAATCTCTTTTGTTTGAAAACTAAACTGAATAAAGTACCAGATTTCAGGGCCAGTTTTGTGCATCACACCACTTAAAAAACAAGTCCGAGAACAAAGTACTTGGACTGATGCTTCAAATCTAATCACATTTGCACATTCACTGTAATCTGTAGGGGAGAAGGAACAGAAACCAGCATGACAAATACTACAACCACCCACAGAATACAGACATCCGATTATGTAATACACAGAAATGCACACAAGCGCACTCGCTCCCATTTCTGACCTTGAGGTTCTGTCCATCAAAAGGCAGTGAACCGCTGACCAGTGTGTAGAGGATCACCCCCAGGCTCCATACGTCCACCTCTGGCCCGTCGTACTTCTTGCCTTGAAACAGCTCTGGGGCGGCGTAGGGTGGGGAGCCACAGAAAGTGTCCAGCTTGTTCCCGAGAGTAAACTCATTACTAAAGCCGAAGTCTGCTATCTTAATGTTCATGTCTGCGTCCAGCAGCAGGTTCTCTGCCTGCAGACAGAGTGTTTGGGAAACAATGACAAAAAGATAAGAGCAAAGACAAAGCAATAGATTTTGGGTTTTTTGCCATTTTCTTGCACATTTATCCATTTATTTTATTCTGCTAAATGATTTAATATATATTAATGAAATTATACAATCCTTGGCAATATTGTTCTGTCATTTATACCAGTAAAGCTGAACTAAAATAGACAATGTAAGAAAGAGATAATAGTATGGAGAGCAGGCACAGGTCGAAGAAGAGAAGGATGTTTTTTTCTCCTTAAGGCTATATGTGACCTGTAAATACATAATGGTACATAAACTAGAAGAGCATTCAAAGAGCACAGGCTTCCACCAAGGCCAGTACAGCAGCCTGCAGCTCATACCACAGTATTAGCCATTATATAAATGTGTGTGTGGTTTTTTTTCATGTCAAACATATATGCAAAATGAAGCTCATAAGATATAGTCTTAAAGAACTGAAATTTGGTATTGAATGTTCCTTGATAGTATCTAAGCTATTCAGTTAATGCATAAATGGCTCAAACCTCAGTACACAGTATAGCGTTTATGTTGTTGTTTTAATTCTGCTGTTCCCATTTCAAGTTGACCTGGGGCTCTCCAGCTTTTAAAAAAAAGAGGGAGGGTTTTGGAATTTTTTTTGTCATATAGTAATATGATATTCAACATACAAAATGCTATTCACTGAACTTCCTCCAAACAATGGCCAAAGCCTAACAAACAGGCTACCCTGTCATGTAGTATCGGTACTTTTCCCAGCATGAGTTTGAAGCAAATATATTTATTCTACCTTATTACTGACAGTAAACAAGTATCAGTAACAGGGCGCGCGCACACGCACACACACACACACACACACACACACACACACACACACACACACACACACACA
>JAPTGZ010000011.1:11967136-11981025 GCA_029814645.1 Fowleria isostigma | reverse complement strand
TCTACTTCACGGATTTTGCCTATCACGGGTTCTTTTTGGAACGTAACCCCCGCGAAAAACAAGGGTTTACTGTACATATACATACATATATATACACACATGTATTAGATTTAGGTTTATAGTCCTAGCAGGGTTAAAGTTCTAAAGAGAGAGCAATAATGATTATTGTTATACTTAATAATATTAACTTTATATATGTATATGTGAGTGTGTATTCGAGCATTAGGTTAAAAAATCAGGGTAAGTGAAACATGTGGACAATGTTGCTGCAAAAAGAAAATCACCCATTATTAACATTTTGTCACATTGTTTGCTTTATTATTTTGTGAACAGCCATTATCAGGTGTTGATAAAGGATCCCACATACAGGAACAAAAAAGGCTGTTTCTGACAATAACTCCCCAAGCAGATTGATTAAACAAAACAAAACAAAACAAAAAAAAAAACATCATGAGGCCACAGATTGTGCTGGTAGGAAGCAATATGACTCTGACATACAAAGTGCTAAGCCTCAGGGGGAATGATTTCACAGTGACACACACTCACCTCCACTGGCATACTCCATTACCAGGTACAAAGTCTTCTCTGTCTCTATCACCTCGAAGAGCTTGACTGTAGGACAGGCGGAGGTGGGGGATAAGTGGACAGAGATGGGACAAAAGAGGAAAGCAGGAGATGGGAGGAGGAATAGAGGAAAAAAATAAAAGCAGAGTGAAAGCAAAAACAATGAGATAAGAGAAAGAAGTAGAAACAGTATTATCATTTGACCTTGGTACGTCAATTATGTCTTGCTGATCATGAGGGTGAAAAAAAAAAAACAAGTGGAAACTTCAGTGTGACTCACCTATGTTGGGGTGATTCAACATCTTCATAATCCTCACCTCTCGGAAGAGCTGTGGGAAACGAGCAACACAAGGTGCTATGTCAGATATGCTACCAGATGTGAGGTGATATTACTGCGATTTGCATTTATATTCAACATGCATGCACCTGCAATTAGAGTGTATGTGTTAAAGCAGTTCAGTTTTTGACATAACTGGGAAAATTACATGACGGTCAGCATACTGAGCGTAATCTCCTGACTTTCCTCTTGAAGAAAATCTACGCTGTGCAGGATTTTGGCTATTCATAGGTGTTGCAAACGAGGGAAGAAGATTAAAGATGTGACTGACAGTTTTAATTACAACGCTGTTATGATTGTGTCAAACACGATGGGAGTGAAACTTTTCTGCTTTCCCTTTGCAGTATGGGTGTAATGGTGCACGCGTTTGTACTGAACCGTTTTGGTACAGGGCCTTCAGTACAATAAGGACGTCTACTGAACGAATACATGTAGTTTATGTGAAAAACCCAAATTCTCAGGAAGCAGGGCGGCCGCACAGGACTTCCTCTATATACAGGGTGTCCCAAAAAATTTGACATTTCATCCCCTAAATATGTGTTTAAAATTTGTTTGCTCTTTTTGCTCAAAAAGTGTAATCATTTTTATTTTTTCTGCTTTCAGGAATAGACATGCTGTTTACTGCAATAGAAAAGGTGTTCTATGTATTGAAGTACACCCAAACTCAGTCAAATGTAAATGCGCAACATGATTTTGTTAGAAAATTTGATAAACAAGCGCCAACAGGAAACCAGATTTGGACGTGGCATGGGAAGTTTCAAGAGGAGAGCTGTTTGTGTTGGGGAAAAAAGCATCTGGATGGCTGGTAGTTTCAGAAGAGATGGTAAACCAAGTTTGGGATATGTTTAGTCGAAGTCCAAAGAAGTAAGTGCGAAGTGCAAGCCTAGAAACAAGCAGTGCACACACTGAACATTTGTAATAACTTTGGAACATTATAAAATTACCATCCCCCAATTTTTCATTTGGAATTTGTAGAATAAAACACTTTATGTCCAAAATAAATCCTATTAAGCATCATTTCTCCTGACCATGTAGTCACACCAATATGGACTTCTCAAATGATGTAGATTTTTTTGGATACCTTGTACATTCAGCAGTGGCGGATTCTCAGTGTGATGAATAAAAACTGGGTCGGACATTTGAATCATGTTAAGTTTCACTTTCAGTTTTTGGTGTGTTGCAGCTTTGTGGCACAAGAGAGTCCATGGCTTCTCTTATAGCAAAAAGAGTTTTATTTTTTAATTCAAGTTGGCAAAATCGAGTGAACCTGCTCCTCTTCTCCTTCACCGTACCTTTGCTATAGCATTACTGTGAGGTCACGTTCACAGCACCTCAGGGCATACTATGAGGTGTTCAAAAACATTCAGTAAATGACAGTGTTTGTCATAAACAAACATTGAAAATTCCAAAATACAAAAATATGTAAATATACGTGGAGTGCCTTTTAATGCACAAATGACTATATAGAGTCTTCCCCCCTTCACTGGTTTCCTTCGCTGTACCAAAAACATACCCAACCAAAATTTTTCTGTACCGTTACACCCCTACTTTGCAGCATTAAACAGGGGCAGGTACTATATCTTTTTAATGTGCATTTTCACATTCAAGATTTTTCCCCCCGATTTCAGTCTGTGTGGATGCAATGCATGTTGTTTCAATGTACACCAGAGTGAGCAGCAATGAAGGAAAAGGCCACATATTTCAGATGTGAATTTCCGTATTTCTTCTCATATTACAGTTCAGACTCAAGCTGGAAAAACCTTCAGTAGAATCAACATTTATTTCCTGTTTATGGGTCAGATTACTAGAGAGGAAGCAAAAGCAAACAGTGATGACACACTTGCAGTAACTGAAGCAATACTCTACTCATTTAAACTAAAAGTCAGGCATTGTTTTGGATTGTAAGGTGTATGACACATCAGAAATCCTAATTCCACCTGCACACAGGAACAAGCTCCGCCTTCTCAAGTTAACAGGGAGGGTGTGATGGGGAAATTTCTACTTCTAATCAGCAGAAAGGCACCATCTACTCTGGGCATACAGCATATTTCTGCAGCCATTTAACTCAAAAAGACACTACAAGCAGACATTTAGAAACTTTCAAACTTGAAAATATTTGGTGACACATAACCCTACACTTACGTAACATTAACAGCTGTTGTGTTATCATGACTTGCTCCTTTGAAGGATGATATTAAAGTAAAGCAGTACACACTCTGGGAAAAAAAAACATATCTGATAAGACAAAGTACTGTATGAAATCTACACCTTCTGAAATACATGATCACAGCAATAAATGTAAGTCTTCCCCTCCCTCCGTATTGGTGTGCCCTTATGTGCCCTCAAATATGATTTAAGCTCTGTTCACACAAGACAAACATAACCTTGGAACCTCAGCATATTTAGAAATGACCACCCTGCATCTGTGTTTCATGTCAAGCCTGTTTTTACTCAAATTTATTGACTTTAATCCCTGATTCAGATTTTCTGTATTACCACTTGCAGATATGGGTCGAAAGATAGAAAAAGGCTCCTATCTATACGCAGTCATCCATCTTATTGTCATCTAAAATTTCACTCTCTCGGAGGATTTAAATTTGTTATTTCCATGCCACATCACAATTGAACTCTTGAATTTGTAGCCAAAAAAACTTTATTTCATCATTATCATCATCAGTACAATCTCCAAAATCCTCAACCGAGAAAAAGAGCTGAAACATGGAAGGTAATTTGCTGTGGAATTCTTACTTCACAAATTACAGACATGGTAGATTTACATGGGATTAAGATCATAGAAACACTGTAAAAATCTCTCTATCTTTCATTATTTTCTTTTTTTTTTAGTTCTGGTTCACAATATTATCTATTCACTGTTTAATTTACACATCAGGGCTTTCACAGTATAAGGTATGGGGTGAATATGGGTCAGCCAGGAGTAATCACTGCTGTAAATAACTAAAATTTCAAATTAAGTTGTCTCCTGATGACGGGTGGTGGTGAGGGCCAAAAAAAAAAAAAAAATCACAGAAACACTGTAAATATCACAAATTACCAGAAGTCCATGGGTAATACTAGCCCTGTGTGATTAAGGCATGATTTTCTTTTAACATATAAAGCTGGATTTATAGTCACACAGACGTCATGTGTCACTACCTACGGTGTCACTTCAGACAGTGACACATTGGTCCGCAGAGCCTTGACGTGGGCTTCTTCCAAATTTTAACTACGTGGGCATGGTGATGCAGAGGCAACGCAGAGACACCGCCTCCTGGTTGGCCAATTTATGATCATGTGACACCAGGACTATACAGCAACAAATGTAGTGGGTTCATTGTACATAGTTTGTTTCTTTTTGTTCAGTACTTCTTTCAGTTTTGTTCTTGTCTGTTTGTTTTTGCTCCTGATAATCCTGTGTGGTTATGCATATGAATAAACTCACATAACTAAATAGTGCCTTTATTTGATTAGTATAATCAATAATTATTAGATTTCAGTATTCCCTCTTATTTAACTTATTTTCGTTCAGTGGATGCACGGTCCATCTCCGACATTACCTCCTTCATCTCTTACACTGTAATACTTTTAATAGAACTACAATATCTATCATTGACTTCTACGAGCTCACGAAGACACTGCTTTGCGTCGGCTGCTATTAAACCGGGAAATACCAGCCAGAAGATATCAAAACCATGGAAACAACGCCACAGAGTGAAGTTTCAGCTTTAAAACCCGCCGATACCAGAACTAATGTCACCTTCCAACTTTGGGGTAAACTACAACACTTTATCAAAATGCCACCACTACAATACGCTGGAGTGTGAGAGTGCAGTGTGGCGACATCAGATATGACGTACCTACATGACGCAGAGCTATGCGTGACGATAAATCCAGCTTTAATTGTCAAGATAAACACATGATTGACAGTGAGCTTCCAACAAAGTTTGAAAAGATAGAAAATAATAAGTAATAGATACTTGTTGGTTTGGGGAGATTTTAGAATGAATCATACTCAGACAGACTAAAACATCAAGAGCTCCAAACCAAAGTCCATGAATGTCTATGTGAATGTGTTCTGCCGCTGACCATACACCATTGGATTTATGTTACATTTTCCCTTTCAGTGTCTTTGCCGTGTCTTTGCAATGTCTTGTCACATGGTCTGTCACATTTGCACACTACTGTATGTTTTATGTCTTACATCTGCTGATGCATGGTTATTTGATGTGTGTGTGTGTTCGCTGTGTAAGTGTACATGGTTAGAGAGCGTGCATGTGAGTGGACAGACCCCACCCTGCCACGATCAAAGGAGTAATTGCAGCTTGTTTCCTGTAATTAAAACTCTCTCTGAAAACTAGACCACTTCAGAGAACAAGAAATAGAGAAAAAAGAGGGAGAGGGAGGGTGGAAGGGACAGAGACAGAGAGAAAGTACAGAAGAGAAACGCTAGTGGGGGAGGAAGAGGGACTTTGGAGAGAAAGGGTAAGGACTGAGGTTTGAGTTTTCTGCCTCATAGTGTGTGTGCGTGTCTTTAAGACAGACCCACCTTCTGCAAACTGGACGAGTTGAGCTGTGTCTTATCAATGATCTTTACAGCCACCTAGAAGAAAAACAAGAACGTGACCATTTATTATTACGCTTTTATTCATTTATTACACGGTAGCGTTGGACCATTCTCCTCACACAAACCCACACAGCAACAGGCCTGTGAGCACATCAAGTGGAGCAAAAACACACAGACTGCTATCTTTTTTGGACATATCACACCCTCACACACACAGATACAATCTCTCAGCATTAAGTGATAAACACAGAATCACAGCAGGCGACTATTGTATAATACGACAGAAAAGAGACAGAGACACAGAGCTGACGCATGGTTTAGACCCATGCAATAATGAGGTCTATAGTTCATAATCCAACTGCAAACAGTGGTAAAAACCACTGAAAATGAAAGACCGTGGCAAAAATCAAACACAGAAGCAGGCAGATGGGAGAAATGCAAAGTGAGAACTGGAGAGAAACAGAACAGAGGACATAAAGAGCAAAGGCACGGAAACAAAGAATTATCTCTTGACAAGAACACAGAAAGGGGACGTTTACTTTTCTCTCCCATTCTGTCGTTCACTGTCAACTCACTCCTTTCTTTCACTCCTCTTTCTGGTTGTGCCTGTCTGACTCTTTCATGCCCTCTGACTCTCCCTTGTTTTCTTTGTGTATATGTGTGTGTGTGGTAGCCAGTCACATGGAGTGTTATCAGGGTGTCAGGCACAGAGCCGTCACACATTGACAGAGCCCGCCCACCCCTCTCTCACTCGCTCTCTCACAGGCTGAGGGTGGATTTGACTGGGCCTCCGACAGAACCCAGCATGGACTCACTGCACACACAGCTTTTCCCTTAAAGGGACAGACCATTAAATTACATCACATCTGGAGGTTACAGTAAGCTGGGGATATTCAGACTTCCCTATTCACGCTGACAATGGTGATCTAATCTGTAGCAGCAGATGCACCGTCTCTGAAGCCACACAAGCCTTGGTTCAGACCAGACCTACTGAGCATCACAGCATGATCCTACACTATTTGTTGCAACCAGGAAGGAAGATTAATGTTTGGTGGTTTTCTAGTTGATTCTCAGGCAAACAGCTTTAACTCATAAATACCAAACACAATCAAGTTTTACCTTTCATGTTGCACAGTTTAGTAGTTGGTACATGTTTTTTTGGCTCTCAAATTCATTACAATACATCCAGAGAAGGAAAAAAAAAAAGGCATTGGTTCTGTCTCATTTTAACATGGTAAATTTGATTTAGTTGATAAAAATGCAAAAATTTAGGACCAATGGTCCTGTGGCTCACCTGCATGTTCTATCAAGTATCAATAACAACTTGAATTTGCAAGGTTGTCAGGTTCTGCCACTATATTAGAGTCCTGTGGTCTTGATGCAGGAGATCAATCTCCCAATAGAAGTGGGTGGTACTTACACCTGAAGATAACTCAACTAATGAAATGAAAGTCCATACATGACATCCTATAGCACAATAGCAACTATACTGATATCTAGAACCATTTCCATGTTAGTGTTTCTCAACCTTTTTTGGCCCACTAACGCCTCCCCATCCCTGAAAAAAATTTGGGACTGAGGGGTTGGGTGACCTTAAAACTAATTTCTATCAAGTCAAACATAAAACAGAAGACAAATCTGCACTCTAACACACCTCCAGGTGTGATGTTTTGAGAAAAAATACTCGACTTCAGATTTAAACAAAAGTGCTTGGTATTAAAAGAAAGTGGTAAAATTAACATTGTTGTTTTTTTATATTGCAACTCAAAAATATATTAGGGAACATAAACTGATGCCCTCCTGTATGCAGAAAAATAGGGAAAAAAATTTATAGATTATGATTCCCAACTTATTAGTGACATGAGATCCTATGTAATATGTAATGAAAAATGTGTCCACAAACAGTAGGCCACAAGTCAGTGGCTTGGAAATGAACCAATAAACAAAGCGGAGGAGGTTTTCACCTGCTAGTAAGTTCTCATGGTAGTTGTGTGGTGCTTTATTTTAAGCAGAACACTAAAAGCGACATTTGCTTCACTTTGCTGAGCAGAAGATTAAGGTTTCATCTTCCTTCCATTTATAAGAGTGAATCCAGTCTCTAGTTAAATTGAGGGAATACTAAAGCAATTTCTGGAATATGACTTAAGGGACTAAATATAGACATCCAGGGTTCAGAAAGTCAAGGCGACTCTAATTGGAAACAAAAGAAGGATTAAAGCTTTCGGTCCGAACCAGTGTGTGTGCATGCCTACCTCTTTTCCGGTGAGGACGTGCCGTGCCAGTTTGACCTTGGCGAAGTTGCCCTTGCCGATAGTTTTCAGTAACCGGTAGTTACCGATGTGTGGCTGGTCGTCTGATGTGGTCGTGGCGACAGAGTTCCGACATCGCGGCATGCTGGAGCGGCCAGATGATGACTTGGAGTCCTGAGAAAAGTGAGGGCCAAGTATGAGCTTTGCAGGAGATGATTGTGGAACAACTGCACGTAAAATGGAGAGCGTTGCAAAGGGCTACATTCCGGTTGATCTGAACATAGACATAACACACAATAATAAAAATGAAGTTTAATTAAGTTCAGAGACCCCATCTCCGCTCTCTGTTAACAGACCCTGAAGGACACATACTGCTTTTAGAATATACAGCCATAAAACCATTCAAGTGGTGGTTGGTTTTTACTTCAAATACTACGGCAAGCTAAAAAAAAAAATCAAGTCCTTGCACTGAGTAAAATACACAAAAGTACCCAATACATTAAAGGTAGCATTAATAGCCATCATTATTCTAATATGACTTTTGAGTGAAGGTTAAAATTTTATATATAATTAACTGAATAAAAAAGTGAAGTGCCATTTAACAATTTGCCATTCAGTTTTTAATAAATAGCTTTTGAGATTTCAAGACTGTGTACTTTGACACAGAAAGGTCAGAATAAAGAGTCCAAAAACACTTTTACCTACTACTCCCATTATTCTTTGTAATGTGATTTCTTAACAAGTTAATATTTTGGTCTGAAAGGATGTATGCAAATGAAAAAAAAAAAAAAAAATGGTGCAGCAGTCTACTACACAAAAATGCTACAACACTGATCTCCATCATTGATCCTGTTTCTTACTGAATCATTCCACGCTAACTCACCCAAAGTTCTGAACTTTTTCAAGTTGATGTTATGCATTCTCTTGAAAAAATAAAACAAAAACAACAAAAAGAAAAATGTCTAAACACTTGTAATCACCACTCACACAAATATCAAATCAACCAATAACATGGCAGAAACTCTATACATTACTATTATAAAAAAAAAATAAGACTTGTTGAAAAAGTAAACCACCACCCTATATCACATCTCATATTTTATGTATTTATCGACATTATTAATTTACATTTTTCAAATTATTCATTTTGGTGCCTACTAATAAAACACAACAGATTATATATTATTTTCTCTTTATTAGGTACATTTTGTTTTGTATGTTGTGTTTAAGTTAGTTTTGGTGTACTAATGCATGTTTACAAGTAATTTATTTGACATAATTTTAACCATACATGTTTAACTAGTGAAACTGGGAATAGGAGTAAATACGTTTTACTTCTTCTCACTCCCTTTCGGGCTACCAGGCTTGTATATTAATAATAAATTACTGTATATGTTTATGTATACTGTGTACATATAATGATATGTACATGATTTCATCTTGGTTCCTATAATCTGTTGTTTTATTGGTGTTTTTCTCTTAATTATTAGGTAAATTTGTGTTTTGTATGTTGTGTTAAAGTTACCTTGGTGTACTGATGAGTGTTTACAACCAATGTCTCTATGTACATTTCTCTATGGATATTTGTTTATGTAAATTTCTCTCTATATATTGTGTTTACAATAAATTCTCTATGTATATCTGTGTACACATAATGAAATGTATATAATCAGTAGTGTATATGGAGTGCACAAGCTCGAAATAAGCCAATCAATCAATTAATTTATCTCATATCCTAAAAAAGTTTCTGAGAAATTAAATCATCATAAAATTCTGTTTGGAATATTTACAATTAAAATATCAGTTCTGGAAGTATATTTAACAAAATGTCTTGTAGTCAGTGTTTTACACAGGTCTAAACACCACCTAGATGTGGTAGGGATTAAAATGTATTACAGAAAATCATTAAATGAAAAAGTGAAATTCCAAGGTGTGTAATATCCTTTGAATTTGTTGGATGGTCACATGAATTTTTTGTTTTCCTAGAAAATCCAGTACATGAACTGAGAGGGCCACAGTGAGTTGGCATGGACTGACCCCACTGTTACTGTTTTACTATAGTTAATATTTCACACTACAGATAATCTCAACTCACTTCAATATAAGCCTGATTAGATGTTCACAGTGTTCACATTTAAGCTATTATATTTTAACTCTGTTTTAGTGACGTTATCTGTGTGACTTGTGTGTACATACGTCACAGAGCCGGCCCTTTTAACAGCTCCAGCCCACGGCCAGTCATGAATAAAGTCACTTCATAGTCCATTTACATTCATATATAGCTTCAGTTCGTTTTACTACAAACACTAAGTCCTCAGAGTCATACACATACCCACAAAAAGAAAACAAAACCTTGCTGCGCTGGCAAGTTTTGCATGGTTGGCAACAGCGATTGGGTTTCAACTCCAGGAAAGGGTCACAGCAATTGTGTGTGTGTGTGTCTGTACATCTATGTCTGTGTATGTGATCTGAGCGGACAGGTGACGGGGATCAGGGTCAGAGGAGAGGACGACTGGCTCCAGGGTGACGAGACGCAAACACACATGGGCCGTCCCACAAACACCAGCACAGAAAGCACAAGAACACACACTGGTACGCACAAAGGTGTGGGTGCGCACGCGGGTATACGTGGCGGCGCAAATCACACACACTTCGAGGAGATCCGACACCGATGAGAGGGACGGACCAGTGAAATTCGGACCGGTGGTGCGGAGTGAAGAGCTCTACACAATGCCAACTCTTTGTCTTATTCTTGCTCTTTTTCTATCGTTCCACTTAATTCACAAAGTTGTCTTTCTGTAGCTTGAACAAATTACAGACTAACGCTATGTGGCAAATTACCCACAGACCACAGCTTTATCAACGTCTTCTTCCTTTACCATAACTTGGGTCATGGGAAACAAGGATAAATATGATTACTTCATTGTGTGTTTCTTGCTCCAGATGGTATGATCTAATGTCCGCCCCCCCCACCTACCCACATTCTCATGCTGACAGTGCAGACCTGCGCAAACTGTAATAGGCCAGATTAAGCTTTTGCACAAGCGGGCAGGGAAAGAGGGATTAAAAACAAATGACTGTTAGATTCAGAAACCAGCCTTATGCGGCCCTGTGTGAAGGAGAAGCAAATGATTTTTATTTTTGGATTGTGAGGCCGAGGGCAGAGACAGACAGACAGACAGACAGCATGTCATATGTGGGCAGCGTTTGACACAATGAGACCCAATGTGACCGGCCAAAGCTCATTTCAAATTCGACTGGGGGTGCCCTTAGTCAATGAGTTTCGACTGAACTCTTAAGTTAAGCCACATCTACCAAGAGCTTTAGGAGAGCGGCAGGTTTTATTTAGAGCAGGGGTCTCAAACATATGGCTCGGGGGGCCGTACCCGCCAAAGGTTCCAATCCGGCCCGTGGGATGAATTGGTGAAATGCAAAAAAATTACACTTAAGATTTTTTGTTCAGGATCCACATACAGATCAAGAAAAATAATATCATAACTTATAAATACTCACAACTCCAAATGTTTCTCTTTGTAAATGTAAAGTTATACTTAAGTTAAACTCCCTCCCACTCCTTTTCAAATATGCGAATGTTTTCATGTATATGTATACATTTAAGATTTTTCTTTTTTTTCATGTTTTCTTGCAAATCTGTTTTATTTCTACGGACCAAGTAGCGTTATTTTTGTTGTTGCATATTCAAAATAAATAAAACTAAATATTTACATTTAATTTTACTGTATTTACACTAACTTTTTTATTCATTATTAAACAAAAAAAAAATTATAAAAATCACAGCAATTGTACAGGAGAGATTAGAAGCCAAAAAACCCTTATATGTATGAATACCTCCCTAAAACGCATAAAAAAGAATAAAATTCAGTATAATTAATTTTTTTTTAGATTAATATAGTTTTTTTTTAATCAAATGACAGAAGACATTGCAATTTTTTGTAAATTAGAGCTTTTTAGTTTCTTTTTAAATAAGGATAAAGAAGATGTTGATTGAAATTCAGGACAAAGATGCAGTCCATGATATTTTAAAGAATGCTGACGGACACAAGTCTGGTTGGAAGTAAGATAAAATTTGCTAGAGTGTCAGGATAAAAACAAACTCATTTCACAAAAAACATAAATATCCTGAAATGTCTTACGAGAACTGCACTAATTTTTCTTAATAAATTTTAGGTTGTTCATGTTATTCATATTGTTTTGAAGGACCATTTGGAGATGTAAACATTTTCATCATGTAAGGAAAATTTGGAGTTGACTTAATTTATATATAATTACGTATGTTATTTTATTGGTCTGGCCAACTTCAGACCAAATGTGGCTGAATTTGGCGCCTGAACTATAACGAGTTTGAAACCCCTGATTTAGAGCATGAAATGTAAACAATAAAACAGCTCTGAATTTTCCATTTATGAAAAAAACAAAGACTTAAATTTATTAGATTAATAGTGTGTTTGCTTTATGAAATTTGTGAAAATTACACAATCAAGATTAATACTTTTCCCATTTTTCTCCATAAAAACTCAACTTGTTTGCTTTCTGTAATAAATACATTGTTTCTCTAGCCATTGTCTATCAAAGTTGCTTTATTCAACTTATTTCCTTTTTTTTTTTAGACAAATAATGCACATTGGCCCCTTTGCAAGTGTTTTTTCCTTCCTTAAGTGATACTGCATATATCAGTGTATAAAGAAAACGATCTCTGAATCATGTTTTGTACTAAATTCCAAGAAAAACATTTACTAAAATTGTTAAAAATCCAAACAAGATTAACAAGCTTAAATTTTTGGTTCAAAATGCCCAGCACTAGTACAGACCAAACATTTTAAGATGTACAGTTCTTCTATCAGTAGATCAGTACACTAGTAATGGCGCTAATCTGATGCAATAACAGACACAGGGGACGTGATATGTGATATGCTCCAGTCTGCAGTTATTCTCAAACGTTATGGATATGAGAATCCCAGTTTCTGTTGTTTGGGCGGGGGATTAGAGAAAACACCTCCCCCCTGCCAGATTTCTTGAGAAAGCTGATTTCTTGGCCGTGTAACCAGATTTCACATCATCTTTGTTCATTTGCACTGTGAGGGAAAAACTGCCTTTCTGCCTGTTCCCTCACGGTTCCTTATACATGAATAAAGAAAATGCAAGCCATGCTTTCCGGAGGTAGGCGAGAAATCTGATAACTGACCGGATGAATGTATAGATAGCCTTACATTAGATAGGGTACTCAAGTGCAAGTCAGCATGTTGTTCTATATCCTGTGAAACCTGCTTTTCAAACTGATTGTTCTCTGTGTATATAAACAGGCTGCCTGACCGGTAAAGCCACTAACGAAAACAAAGACTTAAGACACCATTAATGGCATTCTAATTATAGCCAAATCATTTCAAATTTGGATCTATGTGGATATTGGCAAAAGAACAAACTTTAGGCTGAAGTATCAAAAGACACAAATTGAGATGCGAATAATATAAAGGCAAAATGTGGTTTGGATACATAGACAGTACTCAGCATAATTGAGTACCCCCCGACACATTTGTCCCCAAAACCTTTGAGAATCAACATTTTCTATGGGACACTATATATCATGTTCTCAGTTAAGGAAATGATCTGTGCTCATGTTCATTGAGGTATTGATTAAAATCTTACTTTTCAAAGGGACTGTACTCATTTATGCTAAGCACTATCAAAGTCAGACTACTGAGAAAAAAGTCAGAATTTTTTCTCCAAAGTCTGACTTTAATCGGGGAATTCTGATTTCTTTTTTCTCAAAACTAAAAAATATATTTTAAAAAAAGTCAGAATTTTGACACTCAAGTCAGAATTCTGACTTTTTTTCTCAAAAAAAAAAATTAAAAAAAATCTATAATTATGTAAGCAAATGTTTTAAAATCTAGATTTGGTTTAAGAAAATAATCCAATGTTTGGATTAATACTTTACAATTTTTAAGACATAAATGGTGACATGCTTTTTGATGCGTTTATTTTGGAGGCAAATAATTATAATTTGAATAAAGACTACTATTTACAGTTGTGCACATGCTGATAGATAGGGGAGACACTCAAACGTACACCTATACACATAATTATATACAGTGCTCAGCATAAATGAGTCCACCCCAACAGATTTGTCACAAAACCTTTAGTTTTCTTTGAGAATCCA
>JAPTGZ010000011.1:11932126-11963902 GCA_029814645.1 Fowleria isostigma | reverse complement strand
GGTGGGGCGGGGGCGGGTGAGACGGTGTACGCTGACAAAAGGAGCTTCAGAAGAAAGAAAAAAAATGGTGATTGAGTCAGAGAAGAAGCAAACCTCTGCGTGTGAAAGAAACGAGCAGGGAGAATGAATGGAACGCGTTCTGCAAGTGTGATTAATGGTAAATTTGCTGCTTCTTTTATCCGCTGCCTACAAGGTCACATTGTGATCTATTCTCTGTCACAAACATTGTTTCAAAGGTCGGGTGGGCTAACAGGCATCTGTACAGTGTGTTGAAGAAACGGCTCGTCAGATTCAGTGAAGGGCAGCCTTTTATACAAAGCTTGCCTGGCAATGACAAAGTTTTTACAACTCATTTCAACATAAAGTGGATATAAAAATGAAACACTATTCAACACTCACAACCAAATATTGAAGGCATGAGTTCTTTTACTTCAAAAAGGATCGTGTAATTCATAGTCCAGCATTCAGTTATTAAATACAACCACTCCATTTAGCAGAAGAAATGATCTGCAAACAAATTTGTCTCTTAGAATTTCAGCATTTGTGCACCAAAAAATATGTTTGAAAGGCACATTTCCAGGGAAGTGCATGTCAGTGTTTTAGTTGTTTTAAAGCAAGGGTGAATAATGAGGCTGTAATAACAACCTTCTGAAATTACACCCATATGCATATGTAAATAGATTACAATTGTACACAGTTTTGGTTAGAATTTGTGATGCCAGTGTAGAACTTATTTCAGGCTATGTTTATATGATGATGGTCTGAAAAGAAGATGCAAAAGTTGCGTTGCTTCTTCACTTATTATTCCACGTTTAAATGAGCATTTTTGGGAGGAAATCTGTGTGCATTCGGTGACGCAGAAGTGAGTGGAATTCGCTAGCTGTCTGGCTTGCCTCCGACGAATCGGTGCATCCAAAATTTGACAGATCTGTCTCTGTTCAGTAAAACTATCTGTACAGATTCTGTGCATTTGTTGGAAAGTTGTTTATTAGAGCTGCTAGAGCAGCTTGAAGGTCCAACGCATGGAAATAATTCGACATGTTTGTTTATTTCCCTGTACTGGCACATGTATGTGACGTCAACGCGTACGCGACGTGAGCAGATCTGAGTAGAGTTTTGCATTTTGGTCCGTTTAGACGGAAATGCTACGGCATAGCGTATTCGACTTCTCCACTCTGGAGGGTGGTTTCAGATTTTTGTGTTTTCAAACCCCAAAAACGCCATCACCATCTAAACAAGAGGCACTTCCGATCAAATATTTTGAAATTTTTACCCGCAAGCGTTTTCGTGTAAATGGCACCGAAATCCAGCTTTAATGCGCTCTGTTGCCTCTCAAGTGAGCCGCAGTAGAGCCGGACAGGAAGTTGAGACTACAGTGTTCGTTTTTCAAAAGTAAGTTATTTGCAAAGCAGTGCCACATTTCATGAGTACAATTTCACACTCTTATTATGGTCTGTAAATGTGCACAAATGCAGACTTTATGTCCATATGGATCCATTCATACAATATAATTTACATCTCTAACATCTGGGGAAAAAAATGGTGTGGCAGCTTTTATTTTGGCATGGTGGTGCGCCACAGTCATTTACATGTAGCGGAGACCCTGACATTCACTATTGGCATTTTAAAGTTTACATTAGGACCTAAGGGTTACTACATGCACTACGACAACTACTACTGCCACTACTACTACTACTATCATTACTTTTCAGTATCATTATGATCATTATTATTATGACCTTTAAAAAAAAATTTCATGTTTGATTTCAACACTTATTGCAGCTTTCACTTCCTTTAACCTTTTCAGGACCTGCAGAAAGCCTGGTGACCTTAATCATGATGATACTCCAGTTTTTACACTTTAATTTGTTTTTTAAATCATGAGTCAGATTGTGTTTCTGTGATTACTGGCTGGGGCGTGTCACATTACGGGGTGGGGGTCTTTATTGTCCACTGCCTACCGTGTGGAGAGATCATTAGTGCAATGTTTATATCCGGCACAACAATTCAGACCCCCTTACCAACACGTTCACTCAAAGTGAAAACTCAATGACAAGATGTTTGCAGCTGAAAGCCATTAACTGCCACACTGCAAACATAAGCATGTGCACATGACCCAAACACACACATACACACTCGGCCTTAATGTTAATCCAAGCCAGTACTGGTTGTGTTTTGACTTAAGCCTCATTATCACTGACCTTTACTAATCTGAGTTCTGGGAGGAAGCCACTCAGATACAACCAGATGGAATTTTACACAGCATGGTTCACAAAGAAACCTGAAAGGAGGGTTGCACATGAAGTACGTGCATTTGACTACTATCAGGAGACAGCGGAACCCAAATGCAAGATAAGCAAAATCAGGCCAAAAAAAAAAAAAAGTCATGAACAAGAGAAAAGTTGCCGTAATAATGTGAGGTAAGACAAGGTTTTCTTAGGCACAGTACCTAAGCTTAAATCAAAAGCGAAAAACTTTGTTGAGAGTTCCCCATCATATTTTGCTGTCATTTATGGTTGCACTATATTAATACAATTAAGACAACTTTATTACTGTTTAACCCATGTTACTATATATTGTGCATGTTATTTATAATGGTGCAGGACTACTTCATAACATTGTTCTTACCTGATCAATAAGGTTCAGTTCTTGCTAATATCTGATTACATTTCATCTTTGAAATAAACAATAATAATTGTCAAATGCGCAGTTTTATTCTAACACCAACCCAACCCCCCATCAGGGGTGTAAGAAAATATTGGCTCAGCAATATATCGTACTATTTTATTTCACAATACTGTATTGGTATCGTGACATGAAATATTGCAATATTTTCTTACACCCCTAATCATACATGAGATCTGGTGGAAAAACAAGAAATTGAGGGAATGAGTAATACAAAAGTAGTGTTGTGATATTGTAGGTCATCTATGTAGTTTTTTTTTTTTTTTTTTAAACGTGAAATATATAAATATGAACATTTGAGCAGGATCTGAAACTGTAATGTCTGTAAAACCTATTCTATTTGTTTTTTGCTGTGTGTGTTCTTTGTACTGGTAATACCAGATATTAAAACTTTCTTCATCCAAATCCTGCACTTTAAGTTTTGACAGAGGAAAGTTTGTGATATAGCATTAAATCCTGTTCTGATCAAATGAAAATGTGTCTAGTATCTGTGAATATTTCTGGCGTAATTCAATTTTCCCAGAGCAGTTTTTAAAAAGAAACAAAGAAATATCAGCTTGTTAACAGTATCATGAAATACTGCAATGTATCGTATCATGATCCCAGTATTGTATCGCCAGATTCTTGCCAATACACACCCCTAATTAATACAATTAACCCAAGTTACTATATATTGTGACTGTTGTTTACAATAGCACAGGACTACATCATAACATAATGCTTATAAGTTTTAATTTAGGTCTTGCTAATATCTAATTGTAAAGTAATTTCATCTTTGAAATAAAACTTCACATTTGACAATTACGCTTAAGTCAAACATTAACCCCTCATCACATTTTTTCCCTCTGAAACCTAGAGAACGATATGACACTTGAAAAATGGACACTGGATGATGAATATTAAAAAAAAACAAACAACAAATTAGACTGAAAAAAAAAACCTCAAAATATTTGAAGTATTTGAAAAAAAAAAAAAATCCTCTTCTATCTGTCCTGTTTACTGCAACACCACATAAAGTTGATCAACCATCAACTTACCTTCTGATCTGGCTTTCAGATTATTCCTCTGACTTTCACCGCATTTTGCATGATATCTCCATTTACACTTTTTTTCCTGAACAATCGGTTTACCCCTATTTCTGTGGTTTCTAGTTGATAAAATATTTTTCATATTTACTTTTCATTACTGAAATATACAGTATAACCAACCAGGACCCACCATACTACAATTATACGCAATTATAATTTGGCAACTATTCTGTCAACAAAAAAACAGTGGCTCATTATAAGCCATTTTATGCCATTTGTGCAGATTGTAGCGTGTTACAAAACCACATCAGAACCTCCTGCTAACAATTAACTGTAATCCCACGCTTCACTCTCATTTGTACTTCTGCCCCTTCCTCACTTCACTTCGTAACTTCAGAGAAATGGCTCAGCAGAACACTGGAGACAGAAGGAACATATTAATGCACCGCACATAAAGTATTTATTTGAGGAAAGGACAGTAATAAATAGAGACAGACAATTCAAAGCCTCGGGGGAAAATCAAATCAAACCTAATTACATTAAGTGTAAGGAGCTGAAATGTAATTTATAAGGTTAAACTAGAGGTCTTAACACTTGTGCAGTACCAGATACCATTTTCCCCCATATTAAATTATGGTGTGCATTGTTTTCCCTAAGGTGTGAGGTCAGCTCTCCATGGGCCAGGGGCTGTAATTCATTGCTTATGTTTGCTGCAGTTAAATAATAATAATGAGAAAATGTGCTTTTAACACCGTGATCTTAGATAAAGAATAAGCCCCCTCTGTGTGGGATGAAAAGTTACACTGACGTAAAGAACAAGAATCTATTAACATTGACCTCTTGTGCTAATTGGAGTCTTGTACTTCTCAAAAAACATAAATAAATAAATTTTAAAAAGACTCCAAACCAGTTAGGACAGGACAGCCAGGCACCATGGAGTCATTAAAAGAATGCTGTAATGTGAGTTTCATGTAGGTTTATTATCAAGCTGGACAACTGCTGTAATTTTGATGTAAAAGGGTGAAGAAGGTGGTGCCTTTAACTCAGGATCAGCCAATCAGGTTATTTTCAAGGCTGATGCAATACTAGTTATTAGTAATCAAGGAAACCAAAGGCTTCTACGCATTGTTTTCATTGGTGAGTCAGCTTCAAGATGACAAAAAAAAAAAAATGTCAATCTGTGTTTCACAAAGCCACATGACTTTTCCAAATGGCTTCTTTGGTCCACAACAAATAGATAATGAGGTCACAGTCAAAGAAGAAGAATACAGTCCAATTTAAGAACCACGAATTAGTGAATTTTGCCTTTTTTCCCCTCAAACTTGATAATAGATCATCAAAATCAACTGGATGATCATAAATAAGTAAGTGAATGAATGTTCATTTCTCATTTCAATGTTGATTTTACTCATGATAGTGTTCTAGGAAGGATATTACACAAGCACATTGAGGCTGCTACATCAAAGCCAAAGTAACCTTAAATCTAAAAATTCTACTGATGATCAGTTTATTCCCTCCTTCAATAAACCACCCGTTATAATACAATATGGTAAATAACTCACAGGGCTCTTGTAACTACATTTGTCTAAAGTAAGGTTGTTAATTACAGCTGCAACTGGAACTTGAGTAATTCGAGTAAAAAAAAAATCTTCAAATTACTTTTTTTGCCTTGAGTATTCATTTAATTATTTATTTCGTTTAAGTTGTCACTTGAGTTCCACCCCGGCGATCGTGTTCTACACAGACTGTACACAGTGACCCATGCAACTCAAGAGTCAAAAAGTTGGCGCTAAAGAAGAGAGCAAGAAGAGACCGCAAAAGGTAAAAGATGTCTGCAGTTTGGCTTAAAAATGTAACTTAAAAATACAGAAAATCTTGTGCAATGTGTAAGTACATATCCAAAGCCAGCACAAGGTAAATGCCCATCCTCCACTCGACAGTAGCCTAACATTAGCCGATTTAACGTGAGTGCTGAGAAACACAGCAGCACTTTGTTGTAGTCTATAATAATGCGTCTCCATGACAATTTGTAGCAACCAATAATGTAATAATGGCCACTTATGTAATATCGGCCATTAACCTAATAATTTTGGCCATTTTAAATGTAATAAAGCCAATAATGTAATAACTTGCCAACAATGTAATAAAGTGAAGTTCTAATTAAAAATGTTTTCCAAGAAATAAATGTGGTAAATTCATTTGACCATGCAACATCCAACAGAGGCACCGCCATGAAATTCTGTATTTACAAATCTAAGCAAATAGACAAATTCTAAATATCGATTTTGTACAACAAATAATTCTCAAATTGTCTTACACCCATATTTAAGGAGAGTGCTGCATAATACATGGTCTTGAATGAACATGATGACTACGCCTTCCACTATATATATTTTTGATGAGCAGACGGCACAAAAACTACTACAAAAAAAAAATTCCAAGAAATGCAGCCCTATTTATGTATTATTACATTATCGTCTGCAGTTATTATATTTCAAAAGAATTTTTTTATGCTATGCCACTAACATAAGAACTTATTACATTATCGGCAAAATGTTATTACCATATTGGCTCAAAAACTTTACTACATTATTGGCAAGTTATTATGTTATTGGCTATATTACATTTAAAATGGCCAAAATTATTACATTATTGGCAGGTATTTATTGGCCATTATTAGATTATCGGTTGCTACACAGCTTCAATGATGAATCGATGATGAACTCTGATTACTCCATTAATCGCTGAAATATTTGGTAGAATACTTGACTTCAAAAAGAATCAATAGCTGCAGCCCTATTATTAATATATAGTTTCTAAAGGTTAACACTGTTAATGGCGTCGTTCCTCCATTAAAACAAGCTGTTTGACACTCAGCTAATTCTTCATTTGATGCACCTAAATTAACTTAGTTCAAGTGATAGAAAAGCAGCATCAGCAAAAACTCATGTGGCTTTACACACAAATTTAAGAAAATCTCTACCTTTTTCACTTAGTTCTCAACCAAGGCTACACATGGACCAAATAAAAGCCCACTACTAACAACGTCTTTACTGAACACATAGCACAACCACGTATAAAAGCTTCTGCATTAGACTGAAATTTGTGGGTGGGAAGATGCACACAAACACGCACACACATACACCTCCCAACTCTAGGTCGTGATGGCTGTGTTGCCATGGAGATTTGTCGCTTGCCGAATCCTGCCCTGTATCACGATGTAAGTTCTTATCCCTTTCACCCGTCCCCCTTCTTCTTTGACACCCTCCCTTTTTTCTGTCTTTTCTGATGCTCTATTCATATGTTTGTTTCTATTTATACTCCTTAATGCTAGGGTGAATTTCCATAAAAAAAAGTGTTTGTCATCCTCTAATACACCATTTAAGAACTGGCACTGATCTGAATATCTTGGTGATTCCTAGGCCTACATATTGCTTGCTATACAGGAGCTGTTGGATATCGTGGCTACTAACGAGAACTACCAACTAATTACAAGGTAATCCCAACAGTAAACTTAACTTTGGAGGGGGGGGGATTATGTGAAACAACCACACTAAGAAGAGGGAAATTAAGAAGATCACTAGTTAAAAAGCTTCAGAATCAAAGAGTAATTCAATTGCTCCAATTTTAGTGCTCCAATTCCCATAATGCACAGCAATTTGAACAGCAGGATATACAGTTTTAAGTAACTTTAATTTTGGCAAAGAAATAAAATGAAATAAGCATTGCATCACTTATAATAGAACACTAAAAATTTTTGGGTTTTTTTTCACAGAGCCAAGGTAATGTGGAAATGTCTTCCACACTGCTATTGAAAACTTTAGGTCATTTTACTTTTATCACAATGCTTTTACGTTAAAAAAAAAAAAAAAAAATGTAGATACACCACTTGGATTTGGCTGATAATCTGAGGAATGTGTTACAACACTATCAGCAAAACTTGGGGCTAATATTCACCTAATGAGAAAATCGCCAGATTTCTGTGGTTGGTGTGTGGATAAGCTCTCTGACTGATTAAATTACCAGAAATTGTTTATTTATTCAATCATTCATTTATTTATAGTCACGAAAACATTTATTAGACTATCAAAAGTCATCAAAAAACAATGGTTATGCAATCAAGTACCAACTCCTGTGTGTATAATGGGACTAAAACAGACAGAAAACATGGAATCCTAGAAGAACTGTTTTTGTAAGTAAGATGCCATAGCTATTGATGTAAGAACTTATGAGATTTTGATTATTGGCAGAAAAACCATGGAAAATATATAGATATGAGCTCTTAAACTAAACTCTTATGAGCTATTTTTGTTGTTATCATTATATTTGTCCAACCAGATCTACCTTTAGATATACAGGGCATTAAAATGAACAGGAAATTGGGAAAAAAAAACAGGTTGGTCTAATAATTTTTTTCCGTGATTGTATTTATTCGTTTGATTTGATGCTTAGTTCAACAGTCATCCACTTTGTAACTAAATGAAAAAGTCTTCCCACATTTTTCACCAATGATATCAGCTACATTGGCTCTCAACTGCTGATTTTACAGCTCATTTCAACCTCTACTTCCTCCTTTATCTTATACAATATGTGGTTGTTTATTTCTAACCTCCTTAAAGATAGTTATTTTCAAGTTTCTGTCCAAACACTGTGAAAGTAATTATTCTACATTCACTGCAGCATCTGAACAATTTCACAAAGCACCTCATTTGAAACACTAATGCAGTGCATAAATTAACATCAGTGATTCAGTCATAAATGTTGTCAATGCAGAATTTTATGTTATCATGCCCATATTTCAATAATCTATTATAATTATGCCTCCTTTTTAGAGCTGCACAATATATCGTTTGAGGATCGTCATCGTAATGTATGTGTGTGCAATAGTCACATCGCAGGTCCTGGAAAAGAGGAAAATGAATTCAAACTGTTCTCACCTAATTATTTTTTTATTATTCACTTTCTTTTGTTTTTTTCTTTCTTTTCATCCATTGAACCTTTTACAATAATGCAACAGGCTGGAATTAAAAGAAAAAACAAAATGTAAAAAAAAAAACCCAAAAAAATATAAAAACAATAGAGTACTATCTATATTTTGTGCTCATCTAATTTCAAGGGTACCTGACGCACACTATGCAGCGATCCACCAATCACAATCGTTCTTAATCAGTTTGCTGAAACAGACCACGCCCCTGCACATGGAGTGAGTCCCTGGTTACAACATTGAAAAATGAGTAACAAATAAGAGAAAATCACCAGAAAAAAATTATTTGGTGCCAAAAAGAAAAACGTCAGTTATCTGTAATTATTTTGACTACAAGAAGGATAATACTGAAACATGTTCCGTGTTCACACTACTTTACAATTGTTGCCACAAGAGGCAACACAACTAATTTGTTTGACCATTTACATCAGCATCACACAGCTGATATATCCTCCTGATTATTTTTTCATATTGCGATATATATCGCAGGGTTAAAAAAAAATAATAAAAAATTGCAATGTCAGTTTTGTTCCAATATTGTGCAGCCCTAATCCTCTTAGAAGAGAGTGCAACAGAAGGGTTATCACAAAGGTTTTTTTAAGCATTGTTAAATGTTAATAATTAGGGGGAAATCAGGGCTGGCTCAATCAAAACATGACCGTTTATCCTCCAGCAGTAAATAACTACACACAACACAAAGCAGAGCAGCTCTCCAGCTGTAATGCAGATGTGTGCTCCCAGATGTAGTGGCTTTAGCCTTTATGAAAGGCAATAAAGTGAGAGATTTAAGAGCATTTCAGATCATAATTTACCCATTTGTCACTGGCATGTTCTTGTTTTCCTCCTTCCAAACTCTGAAGCAACATCTTGTATATAAGGTGAATATAAGCGCCCTGGTGGATTAATCACGCATCACTCGCTCGGCAAAGTAAATTTGAGAGAGGCCCCATACTTCAGCATAGCGGTGTCACCCTGGGTCTCAGTTTGCTGTGAATGTTGTGTCGTCTGTGTGCTCTCCCGCACTAGATTACCCCAGCTCCCCAGGTATGTGTGTATATTTGTGTGTGGGGGTGCATTTGTGTGTCGAACCAATTGAGGGCTCCTGTTTGTTCTGTTGCTGTCACAGTTGGGACACGGTGAAAAGCACTTCCTTGCATGCCCTTGTTCTGCTGCTATGCAACTCTGTGTGTGCGAGAGCAGAGTGTCGCCACAGTAAACAGTCTTGTGTGGCTTTCACAGGGCGACTGATTTGTCCAATACAAGAATAGATGCAATGTAGACTTTAGTGTTAAGGTAAGGGTGTATGAAAAGATCTTGGCTACCCCTGGAATATACTCTCACAAAACAAGACCGGTTTAATAAAAAGAGCAATGGTACAACTTCAAACAGTAAATGTATTTCAAGACTGTGATTATGTTAGTAAAGTTTGAAGTCAAAAGAATCTATGGGTCTTTTGGATGTCGCTGGTCAAAGATATGATGTCATTATCCTCTTCATGGTGGCTTGCTTGTTCCCAGTTGCCTCTATGCGATTTAAACCTCAACTAACCCAATTTTAACACATTGACTGGATTTCTAGATCAGGTCTTATGTGACTCAGCAGATATTAGAGACTTGCCTCCGTAGGATGCAGCTTAGCAATAGCAGCTTAAACGCTGAACACCGCAAACTGTGGATTTGAAGTGTTTTAAGGCGAGACACTACAGGTAGAGGGTAAAACTTTTAAATAATGGATATCACCATAAAACTCTCTCAGCTGATTACTTAAACAAGTATGAAAAAAAATGTATTACAGGTTTTTGAAATTTGTAAGTTTAATTATGTAAATTAGGGATTATCTCATTAAATATGTGCGATTCTGCATATATTTCCAGTAGGTAGATCTGAACATATGATAAAGCCAGGTACAAAATTATTTTTTCCATTTTATTTACACACAAGATGAAAATAAAATGACAAAAGGGATTTCAGGATATCTGCTTTCATTACCTAGGAAATCAAAATATACTGTTCATACCCTTAAAAAATAGATTTTCAGCATTTTTTTTTTTTTAAATTTAAATATCACATAAATCGGGCCAGGAATGATTTATTAACAAATCCCTCTGTAAATATCTTCAGATTCCTGTCAACTGTGTAAGAGTAAAGTTTGGTGTACATAGGTGATACTGGTCATGACAATTAAAAAAAAAAAAAAAAAAAAAAAGGCATGTCCCTTTGGAATGCTAACATCTTGGAAAATTCAAGAGAAACTTACTGCCACAAGTTAAAAAAAAGACTGTACTAAAATAAACATCTTAATGTATATTTTCAACATTTTCTTTATAACAGGTTGAAAGAATACACACTGAAGGAGTAAACTAGCCCAAAATCTCCAAATTGACTCCATGAAAAATCTGTTTTTACCTGCCGTGTCTCGCCTTGATTTTATACAGTGACCTGCAGTTTCATGTGGAGCTCAGTTTTATTAAGTCTAATTTTTGAAGATAAAAACACAAAAGGCCATAATCTGAATAGACCTATCCATTAAAAAACTGTCACACAGGTTGCTTACCAGTTGTCAAATCAAAACACTACAGAAATCTAAGCCTTGGCCATTGGGGGGTAAACGGGAGTAAACAAAGAATTACACTGAAGCACACAGAGATCGACACTCCTGCACCTGAATGACGTCAAGCCCTTCAAATCCCAGGTCTACAGTTAGCGGCCACACCTATTGCATGGTTCAACTGGAAAGGCCTGTTTGAAACTGTTCTCTACAGACAATCCAACACATACAAAAACATACAAAGCACTGAACTTCACTGCTCTGTTGGTTGAAGACGGGGTAAGTGATTCTAACTCAATAGACTCTGCCAGACTGAGCAAAATATATAACGTCTCCAGTCAACCAGCTTCCTGCTCTGGCTGCGAGATGCACCGGGGAAAAAGTGATGGAACAGCAGGAGATAATGCTGAAGATGCAGTAAACACCGAAATCCTCCAAGTATGAGGCCAACACTCTGTCATCTGAACCTGGAAATTCTGAAGAATTATTAGAGCTTGACGACACATTTTTGTTTTATCTGTCGTAGCATTTATGCGGAGTTTATAACAAAGAAGTTTGGATTTTGATTCCAATATCTGCTGGGAATATGAGGTTTTCCATGCATAGACAATTTGGACATTCCCACTTTCATCAAATTTTGTGCTCCTCCAGCTCATGACAAGCCTCTTTACTAGAAGTGTTTTGTGTGTTTCAGTCATTTGTAACTGCCATTGTCACCTTACTCCAAAGGGCCAAACCACATTGATTCATTTTTTCTTCCAGACCTCAAAAAGAGGTCATTTTTCTGGACACATAACATTGTTGAATCTAAATGTGACCAACAGAAGCAACCCCTGAACATAACACTACTCCCACTGACTTGTACTGTAGGCACTAGACATGATAAGGGATGAGTACAGATTTCAGTACTTTAATTGGTACCGACCGAATTCCCTCTGTACTACTGAGTATCAATTCACATAAAGTCAAACAGTACTACATTTCGGTACTTGAACGCATCCTTGCGCTGTATGTGCTGAGGAGAGTGGAGGAGAGTCTTAAACTTTGTGTGGACATGTCCAGCAGTTGTGGACATCCGCTTTGGGTCTGCATTCAATGGTGTCCGCATGGATGTCCACAGAATCAAGTACACCCGACTGTGGGTGACTTTATTCTTGGGCCCCATACCCGGGTGGGGTGGGTCAAATAATTCCTTAAATATGGGTCCCGCAGTTTGAAAAAAAAAAATACAAAAAAAAACTGACCTGCACATCACCAATAGCAACACCTCAAACCTGAGGAGACACTAGGAGTCATGCAGTGCAGAGTTTGACATGCTTGCTAGTGGATTACTGGCGTCAGTCAAAAATAATCTACACCTGAGGGTTGAGGAATGTACAGTGTTGGAAAGGTCCAAAAGGAACGCAGGCTCTGACCCCCAACACCAACAGTGCACCTGAACATGTGCAGTACAGTTCAATTAGGAGGGGTTTGTTTCAGTTTGTAATACTTTAGATTAAAAAATGTTATATTGAAGTTATTTGCCCTCCCCCACACAGACTTTTCTCAAATTTTACAATATTATTTTATTTATGATGTTGAGAAATAAATATTTGGAATTCAGAAGTTTTTACTATTAGTTTTTATGGACAAAATGACTTTAATCACCACACCTACACACAAAAAGTACTGAAAACATGTAACGTTGGGTACCAGTACTGTATTGGTTTAAATGTGAAATGTTAACCATCCCTAGGCATGATGGGTATTCACTTCATCCACCTCTCTTCTCACACTGATGGACCATCCCTCTGGAACAGGGTCGATCTGGACTTGGACTAAATATTCCACTGATACACAGTCCAATCGTTATGCGGTCTATTAAACTGATGGATGTTTAAGAAATGAGAGGCTACTCACTACATCTATTTCCTGCTGAAACACATTAATCACTGCAGTAATTATCCAATGGAAGGATCTGAACTATTTGTTTAGTTAAATCCAGGCGCTCAGTGGACTTTGATTGTGAAAACCTCGAGCCAGTTGAAGGTGTGGTACACGTGATCAGCAAGGGACAACCTCCTCTTCTTCTTCTTTTTGGGCCTGGAAAAACCTTGGAATTTCTTAGCCTTCCTTTAAAACCAGAACCAGGAGCCCTGTATCTGTGTGCACCTCATCAGTGAAAGGGCAGGTATACAAGTGGAACTCAAATATCTCTCTGACAGGATTCATTTAATCAAACTGTAGTTCTAACCCAATTAACAACTAAGCAGGTATGAGAATGTGAATGGAAAAGGGGGAGTGTGTGTACAACGTGTTGAGGAAATTAATAATCAAGTGTGTAAGTCTGTGTTTGAGGCAGGTTCTCTGTTGCTAGGGCCCTGGTTAGCTTTGTCTTTCTGTTCATCTGCCTAGTGACTGGTCTGGTAGGCAGAGAAAGGCATAATTTATGGTTTCCTGGGCGTAACAGCACTCGCAAACGTGTGTGCGCGTTATAGATTTCTCGCATGATGACTCACTCTAGGCGGGCATGAATGAAGACGGGAAAACTCAAACACTTCAATATTAAAACCAATCCTCACCACCAATCCTGTATCAATACTCGCACACACGCAGAGTGCCGTGCTCTCATCTATATTGGATTTCCAGCTAACTGGGATTCTCTGCCACGCTTTTACACTCTGAAGGTGTCAGGTGAAAGGCATCAAACTATGCCCAAAAACACTTGTATATCAAATTCAGTGTTTCCTTTGTCTGAGCTGCTGTGGTGCTTGATGGTAATCTAAAGCTGCAGTCCTCTCCATTTTAATCACACTGCAGGTTACAAAGGTCAAACTGTTATAGCCTGGAAATAAGGTCTGACAAATGATAACAGTTATACATTATTAGTTTGACTATAAATTGATAAACAAAATTCTTGACACAAGGGTTAAGTTCTGTAGTGTGAGGAGAACATGGCATCCATCAAATGTAAGGAAACAAATTCAGAATGAGGAACTGTGCTAATCTACTTCAATCAGTAGAAAATGTCCAGCTAAAATTGTGCCTCCACATAAGCCCAAAATTATCCATACCCCTGTCAAATACAAAATGTATTTTTTATTTTTTTTTGGTGGACAAATGTAACAGTTTGTAAAGTCCAAACTTAAAACACACGTACAAACTATCAGACAGGAAAAAAGATACATACATACATATAAATATAAATGTACACACACACATATACATATAAAATGTAATGTATACACACATATGCCCAAAATAATTCATACCCCTGACAAATACAAGAAATTTCTTATTTTTTAAAGGTAACATTAGTATTTCAACTCAGATATGACATGATTAGGACATGGAGAAAAGTCGAGAGCAATGACCAATTTGTTTAAGTAAAGTTACACAGTTAAAGGTGTTTATTTAACATCCTATGGCTGTTTGTCTTGATATCACTGGGGTATGAGTAAATTTGGACATGGTGGTTTTTGTTCAATGTGTAAATAAACACCTTTAACAGTGTAACTTTACTTCAATAAATTGGTCATGGCTCCAGACTTTCCTCCATGTCCTATGTATGTCAAATCCTGAGTTAAAATACTAATCTGAAACTGACAAAAAAAAAAAAAAAAAATCCTTATAATTGACAGGGGTATGAATAATTTTGGGCTTATGTGTTTCTAATGTCTTTGTTGAGTTGACTGAAATGTAAAGGAAACATTTTTTACAATCTAAACACATTTTCTCTACCTTTTCCCAATCGATCCCTTAAATTTTGGTGCCAATCTGACATGTCCAGTGCTGTTTTGTTTTCTTTTTATATTTTTTTTTTATAAAATGTCCAAAAACCTTGTGAATTGTTTCAGGAAGTCTTTGTGCTGAACCTTTGCCAACTGAAGGCCATGAAATAACGTGCTATCAAGAGATTGCCCCTACTTCTTGTTTTGTTCAGACAATCGTAGGACTGCTTCTGAGGGACAGCTTTTTTGCAGCCTAGGAGGTGGACAAAGTGAGCTGACCATAAAAGACAGCCGCCTGTTAATAACTCTTAAGATTCACCAGATACTGAAGGTGAGAGAGGCCATCAGATATGACTTCTTGTGTTTTTCCTTGTTCCTTGTTTAATTTCATTTAGGGCATGAGGTTTTGGGTGAAAGACAAAAAAAAAAAAAAGGATAAACCTGATGTAAAAATTTTGGATCACAAAGTTCAGTTTCCCCCTTTTCTCGGTGACTTTTTTAACAAGGAAATGATCTGCGGGGACACAACTTTACACACCTTGATGTGGAGAGGATCCGGCTCCCTCAGCTGGTGTGTAACAATGAAACAAAAGGATGAAGTAACGACTGAAGAGGCAGACCAGTATTTCTAGCTGCATTAGTCTTGTCTTTAAAAAGACATGGCTCAATACATAATGGCAAAACAAAACAGGATATCAAACAATCAAGTGATCATGTGTGGTGAAGCTGACTACAACCACAGTAACTCCAGCTCAGTGATCAACACGTTTCAATCATATGTTGACTTTTGTTTTGACTTCATGGCTCCTTCTATGGTCAACATACTACCAAAATACAAAAACTATATTAGTTGTTTCCAATACAAATGCAAATTGTGGTCATGAGTCAAAGAAACTACTGATTTTAAGCCATTCTTTATATTATGATCATGACAAACATTTTCATCTGAATAGTTACAAATCTTTTATCATTTTCAAAATATGGAAGCCAATGAGTAAGATTAAAACAAAAAACTTGAAATGTTTGTATTCATTTAAGATGACTGCTACGCAAAAACTGACACTGAATTTGATATAAACGAAAACTTTCAGGTATAAGACGTAGATGCTCTGTCACTGATTATCTGTCATATTAAAATTTGTTCCTCAAAACTAACAGTTAGTACCAGCCCTTGTATAACATGTCAGGCTGTCAGATTAAAGCTACTCCACATATCAGCCGTTTCACACCATCAGAAACATGTCAGAAGTCACTTCTCCTATTTGACAGCTCCCCTGCGATATGTGCACAGCAACTATTTATGATGGCGGTTGGTCCGGGATGTAACTTGTAATCTACAGACCCCACGCAAATTTATAACCATTAACTCGGGCTAGTTTTCCAGTCGAGTGTAAAAAGGACGCGTGATCTGCAAAGTAAAACAAGCCACAATGAGGATGACTTGTAGAACAATGAAATAGACATGTCTATTCCAGTTAAAAAGGCTTTTCACAGCTACTAATTTTGCAAACACTTATTTTAAATAAATAAACACACTGGCTAATCAAATCAAAATAAACACGAGTCTCAGATAGTCATGTCAACATCTTCATCTCCGGTGCCATTTTGTCCTGTATCTTGAGACCCGACACCAAAGGCTTTCTATACATGGCCTTTAAAACAGACTGTGTCTGTGTGGGAGTATCCATCCATGACCTTTAGCCTAAAAACCCGGTTAAGGACTTGCCGTGACCCCAAAGTTTTTTCTTCCAGTTCTCATTCTTCAATAGATGCTGCGGGCTGAGTAATGCACACTCAAACAGAACCATCAGCAAACAACCCTCAAAGTGAGTTGGTGTGGGTGCACTACATCTTATATATAATGTATAAACCATTAACCAAGAAATCAACTTAAAAAAAAACACAAAATATCAACATTATAGTGATTACTATTTAACTGAGCCTGGCAACAGCAGCACCAATAAACTTATATCAATCAGACTAGCGATTCCAACTAAACTGTGTACATGGATGCTACATGACCTTTCAATCATAAAGGCATTCAACCTTCCTTAAATTTTTTATGTTCTTCAAGGACAACAAATGTCAAACACGGACCAGTTTTATTTTTCTACAGCCATGATTCTTTTCACTCAAAAAAAATAAAAAAATAAAATAAAATCCTGTCACTAACATTACCCCCTCTATCTGCGTCAAACATGCACTGAAGTATTTCATTTATTATAATGTAAGAGAAACTAGATCAAATGTTTACATGGCTACTAAGTGCCAATACATCCTGAATGAATGGACAATCACAGGTTTACACCATCTCTCACAAATAACCAGAAACACTTTATTTTACTCTGACTGGGCTGTTATTCAGATTATTGGTAGATTATTGAAGTTGACTTTTTAGTTGTACATAGACTCTTATGCAGTGGCACCAGAGGACACTCCTATGGTTTTAGTTTTGATTTATAATTGTGCATTGGGCATGTAATTATTTTCAGGCATGTGCCGTTTACACCAACATCCAAATGTACCTATGTAGTCACTGCAGACTATACTGTAGCACCTGACACATAAGTATAAACTAGACTTTAGTCCATGTAAATGCAGCATGCATAAAGTTAACACAGCATCAGTTTTTCCCCGTCTTTCTTTAGCTTTGCCACAGCTGTCCACACTGCACACTACACTCTGGGATATGCACAAATGTACTTCTTGTTAGTATTCAATAAGTTATCATTGAGCTGAATAATGTCCTACAGTGCAGAGAGGGCAGAAAAAGGTTCAGCTTTTTTTGGGAGGATTATGGATTTTATTTGTCCATAACTCCCAGCACAGATCCAAACAGTAGGCACATTGACCTGAGGAAATAAAGTAGTATTGAGGGCTAATGGTCACTCATTTGTATGTGCCTGTGTTGCACCAATGTTCTCCAAACACATCAAACCACCAATATGACATCAACCTTTGAAACCAATGAAAATGTCAAAGGCTTCCCCTGTGTGTGTGTCTGTATGAAGTAGCAACATTTAAGACTTATATAATCACCTTTATTGTCTGACCTCTGTTCCAGGTTAAGGTAAGGGTGTGGTCATGTAAGGATATGTGTGTGTGTTCATTTGCCTGCACCTACACATACTTTCATACCAGCTGAAGAGTCAATCTGCCTTCCTGTACACTCTTAATGGAGGTAGTGATCCATTGTGTGAGACAAGCCAGCGCACACACTGACACATGCAGTGAGATCATGGTATCAACAAACAACTTCTGTCAGCATTTTATTTGAACATGAAGCAAAGAGATGAAATCTTTGAACCTTTGAGTCTGTGCTACCTTGATGTATTTCTATTGGCTGACAGGATCTGCTCGGCTGGCTGGTTGGTTGAATAGTAGCCATTTATACCTGGATTGAGCTGTGAATGTTTCAGATAACCGCTGTTTGACAGAGGGTGCAGCAGCTCTGACAGACTGAGAACACTGCCCTTTATTTACCATATTATCATACATTATGCACTTGAAGAAATAAACAAATGTAAAGGCTACTATTTAAAAAGCTATTGAAGAACTGGAGGTCCCAAAGAGCTTCCAAATCAGTTTTTCCATCTTAAACAGTTCCAGTTTTCACATTTTCTTCACTTGTACTGCCAATCTAAGCTGTGAACAACTGCTAAAGTTATGTCTCCAGCCAAAATATTAACAGAGCTACACTCAGACCTACAGAAACTCAAGCAACATAAATATAGACACGGTTTTAACTTCAGACACGTGCCGACATCACCCACTGACTACACTGTCAACATGTAGATGTAAATGTAATTTTTTCCATCCAGCCATCAGACGTTTCATGTGAAGAGAAAAATACCACATGATATCTGTCAACAGCTGACTGAGCACTGCAAGTCATTGTCTAAATTGAAAATTATGAGTTGATTTTTTTTTAAACAATTGTAATACATGCTCTACACCAAGATACAATATTAACATATGAAACATGGTGTGATTTAGTTGATTTTTTTTTTAATGCATTAATAAGTGTCTTACATAAATAAATTTTACTTCTCACTCCCTTTTGGGCTACCAGGGTTGTAGATTAATAGGGAATTACTGTATATTGTGTACACATATGTATATTATTTCATCTTAGTGTCTATAATGTTGTGTTTTATTGGTATTTTTCACTTTATTGGGTACTTTTGTGTTTTGTAGGTTGTGTTAAAGTTAGCTTGGTGTACTGATGAGTGTTTACAGCCAAATTCTCTCTGTATATTTCCCAATAATTTGAATTTCTATATGTACATTGTGTTTGCAACAAATTCTCTATGTATATCTGTGTAAACATAATAAAATGTATATAATCAGTATTGTACATGGAGTGCACAAGCTCGAAATAAACCAATCATTAATGAGAGCCCAGATTGTCCTTAAACACAATACTGTAGACCAGCTTATTTTAAAAGTATACCTAGTATTGAATTATGCCATGCTTCAAGTATACTAAATTAAATATATCGAGTCTCCCACAAACGACAAGTATCTTGCTTTAAAAGACTTGACTTCTTTGAAAGTTTTCACGAGATAACCAATTCCTCACGAGGTAAAAAAAAAAAAAAAAAGCATAAAGAAAACTCATTCCATTTCGTTGTGAAAGACCTATTAAACAGTAAGTTGATGTCACACAGTGTTATGGATAAGTAATGTGTGTCTGGCTGACAGGGTTGTCTGTATTGCAACAGGTCAAAGCCATGAGGAGTCAAGTAGGAGACATGCCCTAACACACAGACTAAACAGAAACCTAAATTTGTTCTTCTGTTCTACAAGGAGTGGGAAATCCAGTGTAAGTGCGTAGGCAAGCTGGTGATTCACTGGTGTGTGGCAAAGACAACAGAGACGGAGAGAAAGCAAAGACACAACCAGGCCAAACAGGGCCTCTCTCCAAAGCAACAAAGCTGTGCAAGATAAAGATATAAAGGCTGATCACTGGATTAATTTAGTGGTACATAACATCTTACCTGCCCAGCCGAGTTTTCAATGACTTGCACCAATGGAGTCCTTGTTGACATTTTTAAAAGACTTGAAGTTGCCAAAGAGGGGAGAGGAACAGTGAAACAAGAACGATTTTTCAGTCTCTGCTGTGCATTTAAAAGTTGTTTAGATGATGGTTGAGGGAAACTTCCAACAGATGTCTAGTGCTAGCCAGCTAGCAGCACAACAGATAGCCAGTGAATCAACAAGTTGAATCCCACATCAGCGGCTAGCCAAGTTGGCCAGCTAGCTAGAAACTAGCTAGCAGCAACCGCACGTCCCATGTTTGTCAACAAGCACAAAACAGGAAAAAAAGCAAATGTCCTTTTATTTTCTGTCAGGGTGTGAAGGCATTCAGTTCCCAAGTAGCATTTACCAGCGTCGAAGTCGACCTCCAAGCTAACAGCCTGGTGCTGTGACGTTTTGGCCAGCTAGCTACAGGGGCTAGCTTGAAGAAAAGTTGGGCAATGGTTGTATCGAACAAGACAAGGTTCAATTAGGTGGCTAGCATGCTAACTGGTAAGACTGCTAACTAATGTCTAGAGAAGCCCCGAATGTCGCCAAAATCTATGACAAATGTTTATTCTGCGTCGTTTTCATAACGTGCCGCACTCGTCTTCATTTCTCTTTTTGCTGCAAATATGTTTCCTTTCAGGTCTTAAACCAGGTCCAGGGTCTAAAAACTTTCAGGCCAAAGTTATTCCCGGCGAGGTCTCGACCTTCCCAACTCACACGAAACAATTCCGATTTTTTTTTTTTTTTCCCAGCGAGATATCCAAGGAAGGGTATCCGAAAAATAAAAACAGCAATATGTGAAGTGGTCACATGGCAGGTGAGAAACAAGAATTAATTTAGTGAGCTAGCTAACTGACTGGCCGTCATTAGCCCATGTAGCTAACGAAATTTGGGTTTCTTTCAAATCCAAGGTAGCTAGTTAGCTTATCCTCCGGCGGCCGCAGCAGCAGCAGTGACTGCCACAGAGCAGCCCACAAAACTCAAAATCCACGGAAATCACCGGCGCTCTTCCTTGTGTTGCGTGATTGGAATAAGGTCGTTCACCAGTGCTGCACTGCAGTGTGGCGATATACCAGTCCGTCCTGTCGGTACAACGACCGTTATTATTCCTGTGACGACCAAGCGAAGGAAATATCATCAGGTTGTAAAATCCATTATTGGTAAACTGTGGTTTTCTTGTTAGGAGGTGCGTGTCGGGGGGAGAGAGGCGAGGAGCTGCGCCCGATTGCAGTCTATGCGCACGATCCTGCCCTGATACCGGAACAAGCTCACGGCAACATGGCTGCTGCACCACGACTGAAAGAGGAGGACTGGGAAGGAGGGGGCAAAAAATAAAAAAATAAAATAGGAAACATTAATAAAAGAGCATGAATTAAAAAAAAAAAGAAACAGGTAACATTAAGTAAATAATCATGAAAATAACGAGTAAATTTGTAAAAAAAAAAAAAAATAATAATTAATTAAAAAGAATTAAAGAATTATAAACTGAAAATATATAAACCCAAAATAAAACTACAAACAGCTATTAAAAGATCAAAAAGTTGAGAAAAACTAATAAAAATAAAATATTAAATAAAATTAAATGGGGACAAAAAAAAAAAACAAAAAAAAACCCGAAGGCGTTCGTTCCGCGTTCGGCTCTGTTCGGTTCTTTTCGAGCCTTCGTTAGTGACCGAGATTCTTCAGGTTGGTTTAATGGCAGGTGCAGCCTCAGTAAAGTCGTAGTAAGCATTCTGTATCTAATTTACAACTTGCCAGGCATGTACCCTAGTTTAGTTTTCCTACCTTTGAGCATGTATCCCAGAAGGACTGAAATATTAAAAATCAGGCTTTTAGACCCCAAAAGTCTGTAAATCATGGGTCTCAAACTCATTTTAGTTCAGGGGTCACATTCAGCCCAATATGATCTGAAGTGAAGTTGTAAAATAATAACAATGAAATTACATTATAACAATTTAACAATATTATGTCTCAGTTTATCATTTACACATTCATTACAGCTTACAGATCACAGTGGATCTACAAATACACTCAAAATTTAATAACCGAATATTGTAAAAATGCACTAATTTTTCTTAAGACATGTTAGGTTATTCACATCTTTTTTGTGAAATAATGTTTATAACTGTCAACATCTTCATGTTATTTAACTTTTTTTACACTAAAACAGATAGAAAAATGTGTTTCATTATTTATACTTAATTATGATAGTATTTTACTGGTCTGACCCACTTTAGATCATATTGGTTTGTATGTCTTTGATTGTTAGTGTCTTTAGTGTCATTTTTGCATTTCACAAATTCATCCCTCTGGCCGGACCCTTTGGCAGGCCGGATTTGGCCCCCAGGCTGTATGTTTGAGACCCTTGCTATAAATGAAGCAGTCTTACTAGGTAAAACAATGTCTTTACACCTCAAAGACAGTCACTGTTAAATTATTTTAGTTTAATGCAGCTCAGGGTAGAAAGGATTGGTACATCAGTTTTAGCTTAGGATAAGTAGCCTCAAGTATAGATTAAGTCAATTTAATCCCCAAATTAAGTTAATTTTGTCTCCAAATAGAGCTGAGCCACAACACAACAATGGTAATTATCATGATATGATTTAATATCATATCTTAACACACTATAATATGTTAAATATAGATTTGTAAAATATTCTGAAAAGTTTCTTTGGAGATCAGTGGCCATGATTTTTATTGTCTCACTTGTCTTTAGGGTTTATTTTGGTCAGATTGTCAAATAAAACATAATATTTCAATGTTTTGTTGACTTCATTAATATTCATGTAATCTAATTGTTTTCAGTGTTCCAATTCTAGATTTGTTGATGCCCTCACACCAAGAAGAATTAAAAAAACAAAACAAACAAAAAAATAACAATCTTGTCTCTTCAATCTTCACTCAGGACCAAAAATCTGCCTTTAGACTGAAACATGATGATGCAACATTTACCAGGATGATCATAGACACTGACTGAAACGAAATATTCATATTTTAACATATGAAACAGCCAATATTATGTTCATGAAATCAGTCTTAACACCACTTATCCAAGGCACTAGATTAACTTCAACCACCCCCTTAACAAAAAAAATATATACATATATGTGTGTGTGTATATATATATATATATATATACATACATATATATGTGTATATAAATATATATAATATTATTCTCACATTTCAAAGGTTCATAAACATGAGTTTCAGCTTTTCTTAGTTTCAAATAATTTATACAAGTCTCAAAACTCTTGTTTGTGTCATACAGGCCCTTATTTCCACTGCAGCTGTAAAAATAAAGTGTGCTTTGTTAATATGTGTTCATGCTATCCATAAGTGTGACTGTGACATGCTGACAGCTGGCATAGACATTTCCAAGTTACTTAGCAACAGCCATGGACTGAAGATGATATGGCCAGTGTTGGAAGTGGCTGAACTCAACCAATAGAACTGAAGAGACACAAGCCACAATGCAGAACTGTCATCATTTACACAATGCAAGGATGTGATGGATAAAATTAAAAAGACATAAGGATGTGAAGGGGTGTAAGGGTACGAAAGGCTTGTTAGCAACGATTGGGAGAGTGTCCAACTGGCAGGATTTCCTGATGAATCAAGGGAAAATCACATCCCTGATGATGGAAGGAGTGTGGTCAAGGGTATATACTGGTACATGAGACAAACACTTCTGTTGTCTGGGCAGAATGCAGCATCCACAGTATCGTTTCTGTGCAGGAGAGAATCACTGTGCCTGTCTATTTCACCAAATGTCAGAGAATGCCACTTGTCATTGTTTTAAAATGCAGAGAAAACGAGCATATGACCTCAATTACACTACATTCATAATGAAGGAAATGTACTTAAGTGTCGCCATCTGCAGGATTCATGAATGTATTACAGAGCATCTATGTATGCTGTATGTTTGTATCGATCTCCATTTATCTATGTATCTCTATAATTCACTCATTCATCTTCTGAATCTGCTTTGTCCTCACTCGGGTCTCAGGGAGTACTAGAGCCTAACCCAGCTTACCAATGAATGAAGAGGGTGTCCATCTGTAATGAATTTTAATATTAAATATCAGTATACAGAGCAGGGTTGTTCCAGAAAGACTTGGGAAAAAAAGTCTACAATTATGCGCAGAAAAGCCTCCACTGTACCTTGAATGAAGGGCTTTTCTAGGATTCATCATAAGCAGAATAATTTTGTGTTTGTGCTGTTGTCTAAATATCGCCATAATACAGACCTAACATTATGAAAAAAAAAAATTAAAAAATATTAAAAAATTAGGACCAAGGGTCCTGTAGTCCAATGGCATGTTTAAAGACATTGATATTTGTTTGACCTATCAAGGTCACTCAAGGTTAAAGGTCACAGCCCCAAATTAAAGCCCATATGTGACCTCCTATCTATTGCCAATCGTAATTATATCCATATCTTCAACTGTTTTGAAGTTGTAGCACTTTCAGTTTTTTCCCATTATAAACCAATGGAGATATTTATTCATTTATTCATTTTCTGAACCCACTTTATCCTCATTAGGGTCACGGGGGTCGCATGGAGTCTATCCCAGCTACTTAAGGGCAAAGGCGGGGTACACCCTGGACATTTCGCCAGTTCATCGCAGGACTTGGAGATATTTAAAATTTCAAAAATTCCGAAAAACTGAAAAACTCAATACTGTATTTGCCAATTCTTTGAACAAACTTGGTAGATTTTGCTCCAAGGAACCTCTGCTATGAATTTAATTGATTCTGGCCAACAGTTTGGAGAAGTTTCTGGAAATCTGGACATAGATCATCCTGGTTTTGATCTTTCAAGGTCACTTAAGGTCACTCAGGGTCAAAGGTTATGGCACCAGATGAAAGCCCATATGTGACTTCCAATTGCCAATGGTAAGTATATCAATATCTTCACCTGTTTTCAAGTTATAGCACTTTGAAATTTATCCAATTATAAGCCAATGAAGATTTGTAAAATTTCAAAAATTCTTAAAAAAATAAAAATAAAAAATAAAAAATCTATATTTCACAATTCTTTGAACAAACTTGGTACATCATAGTCCACAGATGTTCCACAACAAATATCAAGTCATTCTGACCAATGGTTTTGGAGAAGAAGATTCTTGAAAAATTTCTTGAAAAGTTGCAAACTGATAACAATAGTCCACTGGACCTTGGGACAAAAAAATGTGGATTTAACTGAAGAACAACCACGAAAAAATCATTGTATCTAAACCATATTGATTGCACCTATCTACCTATCCTGGCAGAAGAATTTGGATTTACTCCATTATTATTTGTACCAAGGCCTTTACTGGACTGGTAAACAGTGGATCCACATAATCCACCTCCTCTGCTTGAGTTTATTAGAAAAAATAGAAAGGCCTGACACTTAAAGAGCTGATGTTACATGCAATCTCTCTGTATCCACTACCTACAACTTAAAAAAAATAAAGAACATATCTCACAGTCTTCCCTTTGTCTGCAGTATTTCCTGCTGTGTCCCATAAATATTTGGATAAAAACATTGGATTTTTTGGCCACCATCTTTCTATTTTGCTTTTCAGAACAAATGACACACTAGAGTAGGAGGATGAACCACAAACTGTTAATTGCAGCTGATTTGAGGGTATTTTAAGTCTCACTGGATGAACATCAGAAAAAACATACCAGCCTTTTTATCTCCAGTCTCCTATTCCAGAGTGCCAAGTGTATCTGGCTAGATTGAGACTGTAATAACAGTGATTCCAAACTGTTTCCAGTCATCTTCCTCTGTACAAGCTGGATACCTACAAACATCAGTGGATGGTGTTGTGTATGAAAATCAAACTCAGTCCTGCTGTTGGTGAAGTGACATCCGGTTAAGATAGTGTCCGATTTCACAGCCACATTGTCACATGTGGTCGAACTTCATTAAAGTATCAAGCTGCGGGTTGGGAGTCAGGAAATTAGTTAAGTTATACAGGTCATTGAGCACCTCCGAAGGCCCGATGACAGAAAAGAAGAATGAAAGACAAGCAGGTAGAGTGAATACACTTAAAGGAAGTGGAAAAAAAGTAAACAGAATTCAAGAACAGTTTGAGGAGATGAAAAACTCTCCTGAAACCTGGCAATTTGACAGGTACTGACTCACAGCGTAGGCAAAAATTAGTGAAGTGGAAAAAAAAAAACAAGTACAGACTGTGCTAGCTGACACACTCAAGTAATTAAAGAATTAAAACCTGAAATATATAATAAATGTTGACTCATGTTATTTTAAACTGTCCAATACAATAGTCTCCATTCCAGTCCATTAAGTGTATTGCATTTTTTATGCAGCTGCAGGATTTGCAGAGCGAGAATTCAACCAGAGCAAATGTATATTACTACAAAACGAGAAATGAGCATTTGCTTTTGATGTAAAATGTTAAGGAAACCAGCTTTTCCTTTGAATCGCCAAAGGAAATGCTGCTGCACAGGTTTATATCCTTCAATTTATTTTATTTTTAGTTGTCTCTTAGGTCATTTTGTACTTGGAAGTTGATTTTGTAAAAAAAAAAACTCAGTAGTGCACGTGGCATCTGTCCTCAAATTACTCTGGGAATGCTAAAAACATGACTCCAGCATCCTACAAGATAGTGTTTAAGTCACATTACTGCTATTTTAACCCATAAAGACCCAAACAGTCACTGCCGACTCACACCATCTACTGATCCAAACTGTTTAATCCCTGATCATCCATTGATTCTATCAATCCATGTGAATAATTGGTGTAAAATAGTTATTCATCTTATCATGGTCATGAGATATGAGCCTTTTGGATGTTCAGAGGCTCCATAGATACTGTGGAAACACCGTCTTCTACAACATTGACTCACCAGTAAAACCCATGCACATCGATAAATGACAGTTGCTGGAGATGCTTGTTTTTTACGTTCAGTCAATGCTACAGTCGCAGAAATAAATTGTTAGACCATCAAAAGTCAAGAAAAACAATGGTTATGTGATCAAGTATTAACTCCTGTGTGTATCATACGACTAAAACAGAAAAAAAAATTGGAAGGAATAAAAGCAGTTTTTTGTCAGCCCAATGTCATAGATATTGATGTAAGAAATGTGATTTTGATTATCAAGAAAACCATGGAAAATGGATGGATATCAGGTCTTACATTAAACTCTAATGAGCTATTTTTTAATCAATATTTGTCCAAACAAATGTACCTTTAGTTGTACCAGGAATTAAAATTAACAAGAAATTGAAGAAAACATAGGGTGGTCTAATTTTTTATTTTCCCTCGACTGTATATTTTACTAGCAAAGTAATTTTTTTAGTTTTCTCTATTTTTGATATAACCCTCAAATGTAATATCAAAATGATGATTAAAGCACATAAACAGTAAATTGAATATAGAAAAATGCCTGATTTTCACAGAAAAAAAATGTAAAATGCAGAGGATCATAAAATGAAAATGAGGATAAATCACTCAAAAATAGATTAGAGGGAAAAAAATATTTGGGAACAGACACAAAAGTAGCACTGGGTCTTTATGGGTTAATTCTGATGTAAAATCCAGAATTTCTGTAACAATGACAGCTGTATGACTCAATGACAGTAAAAAAAAAAAAAAAAAAAAAGGGTCACAGTCAGTGGTTCAAACATAATTCCTCTCGAGTGGTTCTAATCTTTTATTAAAATGTCTGCGTTTAGCTCAGGTTCTTTGCAGATAACATCCCGTGTTAGTCAGTCTGACTTTAGCTCACGTTAGTGTTAAGTTACGAGGCCAACGGGGAAGTGATTAAAGGCCCTTTCCATTTAACGTGTCAACCTCATTTAAATTACATCAGGTTGACACCTCTCTGTAAAAGGTATACCTCGGAGTTTCATGTCAAGCTGAAAAAAATGGGTTAGCAGTTCTTCAAGTAGAAAAGTTTATACATGCCTTACATCTCCAATCTGACTTTATGATTGCATCACATACACGCACATTCTTTGCAGAAGTCCACGTTTATTGACGAAAGATAACAGGTGCATCAAAGAGAGCTGAGATTTTTTATTAAAACACAAGCAATTTATAACAGTGATGTGGTTTTGAACACAAATTACACATTAAAATGTATAAAAACTTTAGATTTAGCTTGAGAAGAGTTTTAAATCAGGGGTCTCAAACATGCGGTCTGGGAGCCAAAATCGGCCCGGTAAAGGATCCAATCCGGCCCACAGGATGAATTAGTGCAATACAAAAATTACACTGATCGTATTAACAATCAAAGATGTTAAAATAATTTTTGGTCAATTCAATCTAAGGTGGGTCAGACCAGTAAAATACTATCATAATAAACCATAAATAATGAAACCTGCAAATTTTTCTTTTAGTGTAACAAAAGTAAACACACAAAATGTTTGCATTTACAGACTACAGCAAAAAAATGTGAATTAAGTGCACTTTTAACAATATTCTGCCCGTTATAAAATGTTCTGTGCATTTGTAGATCCACTGTGATCTGTAAGTTATAATAAAAAAATGAAAATCAGAAGCTGAGGCAAAATAATGTCAGAAGTTGTTAAAATTGCACTTTTTTATTAATAAAATTGCATTTTGTTTATTTTTTTTTACATTATTTAAAAGGGTAGTCTGTAGAAATAAACATTTTGATAATGTATTTGTAGCTTTTTTACACTAAAACATTGAAGTTAGACATTCAAATTTTGGAACTGACATTATTCCTATATAATTATGTTATTATTTTAATGATCTGGCCCACTTCAGGCCATATTGGGCTATATGTGGCCCCTGAACTCACATGAGTTTGACACCCCTGCTTTAAATCCTCTACAAAAATGTGATCCTTCCTTAATAACTGAGTATCACTAATGCAAAACTAAATTATTATCGGATGATGTGACAAGAATAGTTTTTGTATGAAGCTGTAAACTGTAAATCCCATAAAAACACCACAGAAAGTACAAAGAGCTTAATCAGCACAACACAAAAAAGACAAACTCCAGGGATATAAATAATAAACTCAGGTGTGTGGGTGCTGAAGTATCTTCACATGGCGTCAGGGAGCGAGGATTCACCTCAGATTCTTTAAATAGCTCTGAGCAGCTCCTCTACAGACACAGTCGTCAGGTCGGAGTAGAAGTTGCCCTCGTTGTCTCCGCCTCCGAACACCAGCAGAGTTCTGCTGACGGAGCCTGGGTCCATGTCCGCGTCTTTGGCCTCCTCAGAGAAACGGTACTGACTGGCTGTTTCCATGGTGATGATGGAGTGTCCCGCTCTGGGGACGGAGAGCTGAGGGTGCGTCACCTCCGTCCAGCTGTTGGTATCTGAAACATTTGATGAGTGACAAGTGTTGTCATGCATTTTTGTACAAATCTGCATGTGTGTATCTTAACCCTTTCATGCATGAATTATGAGAACCTTAGTCAAGATTTTTTTTGAGTGTTTTTATTCCTCCTTAGGCATGAAAAAAGAATGCAATCCATTTTTTTTTCATAGTTACAAAAATGTCCTCTCAGCTACACCATTCATTTAATTCTCAAAGCAAAGAAACATGTATTTAAAACCCAATTTCAGAAAATGATATGCAAACAATGAAGTAAATCCATTTTAAATGCTGCTAATCTGATGTTTTCTCACATTTTAACATACTTATACTAGTTTTTACTCACTTCATGGAGATAATATGCAAAAAAAAAAAAAAAACAAAGGAAAAAAACCCTGCTATCACAGTCTAACAATACACTAAAACATGTGACTGCAGATCAGGTTTATCAAGAATAGCAAAGTTGATGTATTGGTATGAATGTCAGTGTATGGAATGATGCTTAGTGTCCACTGTGTTGGCTGATATGGAACTAAAACAACAAAATCTATGAATATACAAAAGAACAGATATAGAATAATTGTCCCCTGTAGTGACCACTATGCATGAAAGGGTTAATCACATTCCCTCACATTTGTATATTGAGACTTGGTTTTCTACATAAGGACAGGGACAAAACAATGGGCTATGAGCCAAGTATAAGACCGATACTGATCATTTTGAGACAGTGTAATTAATGTTATTTAATAAATTTATCTTGTAAAAAATGTTAAATGTCTGTATTTGCATTATGGTAATTTTATTAGGTTTTGGATAATCTCTTCACACTGTAAGCCATAATAATAAAAAAAAATTTTTTTTTAAATTTATTTATTTATTATGTACCAGTCCTGAACAGACCTGTATGAACAATTAACAACCTAACCCTAACAAAGACACTGGACTCAATGGACGCCACTTATAAATCACTTTGACAGTTTCATTTATGCAAGGTTCATACATATTTTTAAGTTCAAATTCAAGCAGCTTTTAAGAGCCATTTTCAGATTTTTCCAGCACTGCACCTTATCACTAAAATACAGTATATACATGAATACATATACTCATGATTATTTTTTCACTTTTTATCACAATCATGTACATTGTATTATGCTATAAAATCATGTTTCATAATAGCAAAAAGTTTAGAAATTTAAAGAGAACACTAAGTTTTATCCCAAAAAAGGGTAAGCCACTTGGTGTTCTTCAGACACACTCCCACTGAGTCAAGATTAAGACAAAAATTTACCTGGAGTTGACCTGAAAAGATCCGCAAATTTTCTTTTTCAACTTAAAGTTTTATTTTTCTAAATGTATTACCTCCCTGTAAGTAGCTTTTGTTTGTCATTTAACCTGGCAGAGTTAATATTAAAATAAATAAATCACATCACAGTTATAATCACAAGCACTTTCAAGCACCAAAACTAAAATCCAAGCAATTTTAAGACTTTGAAAGCACTATATTAAATTTCAAGCATTTTCAAAGAGTTCGAGCACCCATATGAGCCGTCCAACAGTACAGCTCTATGTCTTAAAATGTGTAAGAAACAGGAAATGGTGAGTTGAGTCAGACTGTTACATTTTGCTGATTTTTATGTACGTCATCTCTTATTACATTTTATTGGAAGTGAGTAATATGATTCTGTTTACAGCTCATGTAAGCATGTTTTATTGTTTAGTATTTAAATGTATCAGATGTCTATGACACCTCATTTTAGCGAGAATCATTCTAATTGTGTTAAATCTATAATCAACCACACAAGTGTTTAAACCTGTCTCTCACCTATATCAAAGATGAAGGTGTCACTGAGAGCGTTGTTTCCGTTGTAACCACCGTGGATCAGAAACTTTGTGTCTGAGAGGACAGTACTGCCATGCCAGCTGCAAAAGACAAGTACAACAATTAATACATACACTTCAAACCACGGATATGACGCAGCCGTCTGAGAACTACAAAAGTGTTGATGTGTCTACCTTCGAGGAGAGGGGGCTTTTCCATTTGTTTTCACAGCAGAAAACTCCATCAGACCTGAAAAAAACAACCAAATCAATAATTTGTACTTTAAACTGTAGATGTGTTCCCTATGTTTGTTTATATGCTTTTCCTCACACGCTCCACTATGCTGTGGAGTACCTCAAGGGTCTATTCTTGGGCCCATTCATTTTTCTTTATATCTCCTACCATTAGGACAGATTTTTAACATCTATGGTGTGTCGTATCATTTTTTTTGCAGATGACTCACAAATTTACATTCCTTTAACTCTTTCCCCCTTGGACTCGGACTAGAAACAACCCACATATGCAGTATGTTACTAGTTCTACCCATGGAACATTTACGGTAGTTTTTAAGGTGTGTTGTTTCTTTTTCTAGTGGGGCGACAATTGTCACTACTTCGGCAAACTGTGGAAAACCAGTGAAAATGTATTAATATTATACATTTT
>JAPTGZ010000011.1:11892354-11903311 GCA_029814645.1 Fowleria isostigma | reverse complement strand
ATAATTTAATGTTTTTTACTGCACTAAAACAAAGAAAAAAAGTTTTAATTATTCATAGGTTATGATGCTGTTACTTTACTGGGCCGACCCACTTGAGATCCAATTGGGCTGAATGCAGCCCCTGGAAGAAATGAGTTTGAGACCCCTGGGTTAGAGGAAAAAGGAAAACTAACAAAAACTAGCAAACCCACTCTAAAAATGAATTGAAACTAACTGAATAAGAGAAAAAAAAGTCAAAACAAAATAAAACTAAACTATGATTTAAAATGCAAAACTATTATAATCTTGGTCTGTTCCTTGACCAAAAATACGACAAACTGCAGCAGTCGTCTCTTTCCGGATTTTGTGTGAATCCAGAGACACACATACACACATGCACACAGACACCACTTGGCTTTTATAATATAGATGCCTGTTGGAGAAGAATGGAAGGTTTTGTACCTGATGCCTTGTAGAGCTCCTTCAGGGTCCCTTGTGGCTGCTCGATCTGATGGACGGTCAGATCGACTGTTCCCCCTCCACAGTCTGCAACGATGTACCTGTCGCCTGCAGCAGGAAAACACACTTCAGTGATATACAGACATTTACAGTGTTCATCTGGAGCTCATTCCCAGGACATTTTCAGTGCTGATCTGGTCTTACATCAAAGAAATGTAGTGTTTGAAGACCTTTAATGGAGTCATTAAAAAAGCGTTACCTGAGAGAAAGTGTCTTTGTGTTTTTGATGACTGTTATTTCTTCTATTTTTTGTTTTTTGTTTTTTTTTACCCAACACATCTTTCCTATTTCTCTATAAATCTTCAAAGAATGCATAATTTAATATGTATATCTTTGTTTAAATGTGAGAAACATCAATAAAAATGTGAGTATTAAACAAAAAAGAGTTACCCAAACCTTCTTTTTCTAAACCAATTTTGTTTCGAATCATAAACAAAGCATCTAAAAAGTCATTCCCCTCTTCACAGTTCTCTGTCATCACCTCAACTCCCCACCATCTAAACCCCTCCCTCACTACAGATAAAAGTGAAGGAGACAAAGAGAAGACACCTTTCTTACATCAGAGACATCTTTTCAAAGAAATGTGACATGTAACATCTGCGTCATCTGTCTGTTGTGTAGTCACAGTTACTTCACAACATGGCATAACGCGTCAGTGTAGACATGTAGATACATATGTCGCTTGTATTTTTTTATTTATTTATAACGCATATGGTGGATTTCATTTTAAATAACCAATATGACTTCAGATTGAGGAAACCTAAAGTCTTATTACTGATGATAAAACTTCTTTAGAGGGTACACTTGTGTATAGTTTGTATATTAGGACATGAACCAACCCCCGCCTCCTCCATGATTCTCCTACATAGGACCTATTTACCCATGATGACTTGAATTATTCCAAACACTGCCTTACCTGAGCTCTAAAGCTTTTCTGGAGTATTTAAGACAGCTCCACAATATTTTTTTGACAAAGCTGAAAAAGAATCCCTAATACATGGGCCGTCCTTTATTGTCTTCTATCACCTTTGACTTCGATTACACTGGTCTACAATTCATCAAAGATTATATGTGCTTATATGTTAGGTATCTCAATAAGATTAACTGGAAAACAAATGACAAAAGTGCTGGCTTGCTGATGTTTTCAAGGTATATGATGAAGTGTTATTACACACGTGTATTGGTTTATGTACATTTATACAATAGATATATAAATCTTCCATTCGATAGAACCTATAAAGTGAATGTGCAGTGTTTTGCAGTAGATCTGGTAGCTCTTAGACAAATATTCCTGTTGATTAAAACCCACTCTCTTATTAATTATCTAATTTCACATTTTGACCCAAGACTGTATCTTGGAAACTTCAGCCAACCAGCATTTTTCACTTGAATTTGCTTTATCAGTGACTCACATGTGGTAAAATTTCACCACTTTTACTCTGGAATTCCTTGTACACCATAAACACTTACTAGAAGTTGCATTTTTTTCCCCCTATTCTTGAAGGTTTCCTGGTAGAAATGCCTGAGAACTAACTTACTCTAGTATCAGACAGACAGACAAGTACTAATGCAAATACCTCCACCCAGTTGTACAACACTTTGGCCCTCCCGCTCACTGATATCCTGCCAAACAAGGGATTCACTTTGAGTCTTAACTTTCAATTTTTTTCAAAAACTTTTCAAAAATTCATTAGAAATAAGGAACATGTGTGTGAAACTTGAAAAGAATAGAAGGCTGGACAAAATTTCTGGTATAATCATACTATTTCTGTTTACTTTTGCTGTATTTCACCATTATTTTATAAACAGTAAACCCCATTTAATTCATGTTGCATAATTTTCAGGTTGATCAGTGTAAACCAGCTCAGGAGGTGCACACGAGCAGTTTGATAGTTTGCTTCACACAAAATCCTGTACAAGATGAGAATATTTTCTCCCGTTTATTCTAGTATTCAAGTATTCAAGAACTTTATTGTCATATACACAGCAGTACTGAGCAATAAAATTCTTACTTTGCGAGTTCCCTTAACACGACTAATGCAAATAGTTAAGGTAAACTAAAATAAAATAAAATAAAGGAAATAAATAGTACAGTTAAAACAGTTTAACTAAACTAAAACACAATATAGGAAGTAAAACTGTACACTGAGCAAGGAAAATTAAATAGGCAAAATAAAATTATGCAAGTACTCTACGCAAAGAGTAAATGAAAGTCTATGTTTTGATGTTATTCTTTTGGACGCACCATGAATGTCACACATGTATCTTCAGCAGCAGAGACAATGTGATGATATTACCAACTTCTATAATCTTAAATGTTTTAACTAATATTGTAATGTGGAGAGATTCATTTTATAAGCATATATAAGTGTTGCATTTGTTGTTGTATGCAAATAAATTAATAAAATAAATAAAAAAAACCCTGAAGGCTAGTTTTAAAGTTTAAAAAACAGAAATAAAACTAATTTCCTTGAGGGAAAATGTCAGCATCCATTATATTTATATTCCTTTCCACTTAGAAGAACGTATAGGACATTGATGCAGACATTCATTATTATTACCTAATTACTATCTTAATACACACACATTTATTGGGGATATGGTTCTGTCTGGTACTTTATTCCTAGCTAATATAGAATTTTCAACAGCAGACTTTTTCTCTCATTTTTTATGTGGTTTCCAGGATTATATTCCCCTTTTTCCTCTTTAGAGCAGATAAGAAAATCTGTTTCACATACAGTACGGTAAAATAAGACCATGACGTTCCTTCTGAATTTGTAAGACGACTCTGTGGATGATAATCTGGAACAAGTCCTCATTTTTGTGGAATGTGTGAGTGTCATGTTTCCAATGTCTGCGAGTGTGTTTCCTCTGAAAGTCGGGCTCTGAAACTCTCAAATATAAACAACCTCCAGGCATCTGTGATTGCCGACTCCCTCTCTGCATGTGTGCTTGCATTTGTGTTTATGATACATGACGCGATAAGGGCTGATTTGGCGTAGCTGCCCTGGGTTTTAACTGACCCCACCCTGAACACCAGAGTACGATGTGAATGAAAAGAAGGGGGGGAAAAAAAAAACAACAAAAAAAAACGGTGCAGATGGTAGGTGGTGGAATAAATTAATGGGTGTAAAAAGTGAAGTGTAAGGAAGGATGGGAGAAATAAATGTGAAAGAAGATGGTGAAACAGCTTGGACTCCTTGGGTTTATTTACAGTGAGGACGTAGAGAATCCCATGGGTTGGGTCCTTCCTGTGTGGACAGGAAAGGGATCGAAAGGGGTCGACAGGGGCGCGTGGCTCCTCAGATTGGAGTCATGGCTCAACAAAAAGAAAAGACTGTGCATAAATCAAAAGGACTTGGTGGTGTTAGATTTGTCCCGGGTTAGCGTTCTATCACCTCAGCTGTGAACGAACCATGTGGTGGTGAAGAACTAGTGGAGGAGGGAGAGTCTGGCTCCTTATCATTTGAGGTATCTGGGTGGCCGGGAGGTTAAGAACCATCCATTTCCTGTCATTTGTCAAATAAAGGTAAATATGCCAAGGACGGTATAGAAAGAAGAGTGAACGTTCATGGATTTAAGCCAGCTGCTACTAAACACGTCAAAATTTTCATGTTTTGGCAAAGACGGGAAAACATCCCAATATTGAGAGAACAAAAGTTGTAATATTTTAATCCTTTTATTGGATAAGTGACTATTTTTGGTCATTTCCACACACATTACATGACAGTGAGAGCAACAGTTCCAGTGAGGACAGTGAGTCATCAATCTGAGGTCCAATGTGGTCTACAGGGTCTGTAAGGTCCACCTCTGCATGAACAGTGAGTGGACCTGTTTTGTTAGGTACCATTAATCAGAATCAGAGGTACTTTATTAATCCCTGGGGGAAAATTTGGTTTTACAAATGCTCCTCACACAAGTACAGCGGTAGGAATAGAATAGGGATAAGAAATATAGGAATAAATAAGCAATAAATAAGCAGCAAGTACCGAGATAAGTAATAAGTACCAGAAATTGGAGATAAAATAAGCAGAAGTGAGCAATAAGTAATAAGTACCAAATAAGTAATGGTACTAATGTAAGTAATGATGTTCAAAGGGATAATGTGGATGTTGACAGATGTCTTGATCAGCACTTAGATGTTCTAAAGTTATCAAATGTAGGTTCCTTTCAACTAACATTTGTTTTTCTTGTATTTTTTTTATTTACTTCTTGGACTTTTATGTTATTTTTTGCTGCTTACGGGTAAGGAGCCAAATATGGTAACTTTATTGACTGTGATTTTATACATGACAATAAAGAATGTTGAAAAATTTTACAAAAGTTATAAAAGTCTTGTTCTGTCCTCCAATAATAAGAAATTTTAAATTTCACAACATTTCTATGAGTGAACTATAGAGAGTTAAGACATTTTGGCAGCTGTCAAAATCACCAGCAGCTTCAGTTTATATGTGATATAGTTTTCATTTTGATTTACTGTGTTATTTGATGCCACAAAATTCGTAACCACCAGTAGGTTCTAATTTAGACACGTTCACAAACACATCAACCACTACTGTCTACTATAAACAATTCCAGATGGCTTGTTACTTATGTGTTAAAACCAGTGCCTTTTTACAGGGGTAAATTTTACCCGGTGGAGCACTATAGGTATAAACCCATGAATGAAAAAAAAAACAAAAAACCCAATTGTATTTCATTTTTAACTGCAGCTGATGTCAAGTTTTTCTTCCTGATCATAAAGTCAGTTTAATTTCTTCATTGCTCATGTGTTTGGGTTGTTAAGGTAAAGCCATGTGACACATACAGTCATGGAAAAAAATATTAGACCATTAAAAGTCATCAAAAACAATGATTATGCAATCAAACACTAACTCATGTGTGTATCATGTGACTAAAACAGACAGAAAAGAAAACATGGAATGCCTAAAAACACTGTTTTTGTCAGGACAATGCCATAAATATTGATGTAAGAACTTATGTGATTTTGGTTATTATAAAAAAAACAAAAAAAAAAAAACATGGAAAATGGATAGATATCAGCTCTGAAATTAAACTCTTATGAAATACTTTTGTTGTTATTATGATATTTATCCAAACAAATGTACCTTTAGTTGTACCAGGAAATAAAATGAACAAGATATTGAAAAAACAGAGGGTGGTCTAATAACTTTTTCCTCGACTGTAGGAGAGTACTGTTCCATTCCTTTTAGCCTTTCACATTGATTCCCAGACCCACTCAATAAAATCTGTGAGTGTCTGGTGATCAGGGCTTATAGTGGAGAATGGAATTGGCCAAAACTTTTTCTACTTTATACATTAGCTGTTTGTGCCTGGTATAACTCACCGCTGTTATATTCTATACCAAGACAAAATCCACTGCAAAATGCAACCTAAAATTAGTAAAAGAAAAATGGAATAAACCAGTAAAAGGACACGGTGAAAGCAGTTAAAAGGAGGAGGGTCCAGACAGGAAGGAAAAGTAGTAATCCGAGTCAGTATACATGAATGAGTAGGTGTTTCTGCTTCTCATAGTCAGCGTGTTGGGGTTAAAGGTCAAAATCATCAATATTTCAGACATGTGGGGTCCGCCTGTCTGTCTCAAACACAGTCTCACCGGTTTGCAGCTCGGACCACAGTTCTCCAGTCCCACTCTCCACCAGGAAGGTCCTGCTGTGACGGGAGCGCCGCAACTGCTCCCGCGCTGTAACACACACACACGAAGCCCATTAAAAAACTACACACATACAGATACACACATTTCACATTCTATACAATTAAAACTACTATTTGAGATTTTAGATAGACTGAGGAAACAATACTCTTGTTCATTCGCACTGGAGTTATTCAAATCAGGCCCTACATCTTGTACATGACCAGATGTAATATTTGTGCATCTGTAGGGAATGAAATAAACTTCTTTGCTTTGGTTTTATTTTGTAAAAAAAACTCTACACTTCTCTGATTTAACCCATGAGGACCCAGGGTAATATTTGCGTCACTTCCCAAATTCACCGTCATTAAGTGGTTTATTGTCATTTATCGTAATATTATCTTCTGTATTTTGTGTTTTTTCAGTGAAAATAAGCTATTTTCCAACATTTAATTTACTAATTATATAGATGTTCATAAAAGTTTAGAGTAAAGTTGGGGATTATTACATCAAAAACTGAGATAATTGCAAAAATATATCTTTAATTGAACAATAGCCCAGTGTGTCCATCCACTGTCATTGATCCAACTCCATGGGTTCTAGTGTTGAATCGATGTTGTAGAAGATGAGAGTGTTTCCATGGTAACTATGCACATCCAAATGGGTCATATCTGATGACCATGAAAAGACAACAGATTGCATTTTACATCAATTATTTACATTATTGATAGGATTAATGGATCAACAGGGATTAAACAGTTTCTATCAGTAGATGTTTTTGGTCGATGGTGGATGTTTGGATCATTATGGGTTAAAAAGAAGTTAAATATAGAAAACATTTTATTTGGAAACTGACACAAAAGTAGTGCTGGGTCTTTATGGGTTAAAAGACCTTACCCTGCTAAATAGTAAATATAATATAGAAAGCGATTCTACAATACAGAAAATGATGAAAAAGTCTAGATATGACAGTTGCTTTGTACACTCAGCATTGTCAAATAATTAATTACATGTATATCATAGTCATATGTACAGTAATATGCAAAAATCTGAGCATCCTGTCACATTTAGACTTAGACTTGCTTTACTATCATTCAATAAACGCACCAACAGTACACATATTAAATGAAATGATGTAGATGGATCATTTAACACTGATCTGACGCTACAACACCCTAACATGATTTGGTTTTAAATCTACAGTCACGGAAAAAATTACTAGACCACCCTGTTTTCTTCAGTTTCTTCTCCATTTTAATGCCTGGTACAACTAAAGATACATTTGTTTGGACAAATATAATGATAACAACAAAAATAGCTCATAAGAATTTTATTTCAGAGCTGATATCTATTCATTTTTCATGGTTTTCTTGATAATAACCAAAATCCCATAAGTTGTTACATCAATATCTATGACATTGTACTGACAAAAACAGTGCTTTTAGGCATTCCATGTTTTCTTTTCTGTCTGTTACATGATACACACAGGAGTTAGTACTTGATTGCATAACCATTGTTTATGATGACTTTTGACGGTCTAATAATTTTTTTCTGGGACTGTATTCCCAGCTACTTCCTCTCTTTTGTGCAGAAATGTTCTTCCCTTGAACCCATAAGGACCCAGTGTGACATCTGTATCACCTCCCGAATAATTTTTTCTCTGTATTTAATGGTTTACTGCTAATTATTGTAATATTATCTTCTATATTTTGTCTTTTTTTCACTATAAATCAGGTATTTCTAACATGTAATTTGCTAATCATGTAGATGTTCATAAAAGTTTAGAATGTGTTTCCATCCACTGTCATTGATCCAACTTTATGGATTTTACTGTTGAATCATTGTTGTAGAAGATGACAGTGTTTCCATGGTAACTATGGAGCCTCTGAATGTCCAAATGGGTCATATCTGATGACCATGAACAGATGAATAACTGTATTTTACACCAATTATTGACATGTATTAGTGGATCAGCAGGGATTAAACAGTTTATATCAGTATAATGGTGGATGTTTGGGTCTTTAGGGGTTAAAAAAGGTTAAATATAGAGAAAATCTTATTTGGAAACTGACACAAAACTAGTGCTGGGTCTTTATGGGTTAAGAGTATTTACTTCAGTCCAAAACCATCTCCTCATTTGTTCTTTATACATGTAATGAAGACTTCTTTATGGGTGTAGAATGGATATATGTGGATTGTGCAAGCAGTACGTCCTGTCTGGCTCCTAAAACATTGCATTTTTTAAAATTTATGTTACATATTGTGACTCTCAAACAGGTTTCATAACCAGTGAGGTCATGACATGGACACAGCCTATAAGATGATATCCTACAGTCCAAGTAAAACAAGAAAAGCACACAAAAATGAGAGACTTTATGTTTTTCTATGACAGGAGTAATTTGTTGGAAACTTTCCTTTTCATTCTGGGCATGTAAAGCGCCTGACTGGCAGGTTAGGACCATGGATGGAGGCCAACGAAAACACGATGCTCAAACACGGCCGACAGGAATACAATCTACCTGACAGCCTGTTTGACAGAGCAGATACACGCGTGGAAGTCGACGCACGTAATGAGACATAATGGCTTTATGATGAACCGTGATCGCAGCTTAAACACACAGTATATGGGTTTTTATGAAACTTATGTGAAAACCGTTACTTTTCATTAGAAATAGCTCTTTGACTGCAGCTGTGGATCTAAAGGAAAGGTGTGTGTGAGAGTTAGCCAGGCCTAAGTTATTGGTTTGACAGTCGGGAGGGAAGTGTTTGTGTGTGTTAGGTAAAAGTGGTTTTTATCAAGTTACCTCAAAGCCCTTGAGCACAGAGCACTGAAAGAAAGAGAGAGAGAAGAAATAACAGAGAAAGAAAGAGAAAGACAAAAAAGAAAAAAGACATAACAGAGAAAGAGAAAAGAAAGAAGAAATAACAGAGAAAGAAAAAGACAAAAAAGAAATAACAGAAAGAAAGAAAGAAAGAAAGAAGAAATAACAGAGAAAGAAACAGAAAGACAAAAAAGAAAAAAGACATAACAGAGAAAGAAAGAGACAAAAGGAAGAAAGAAGAAATAACAGAGAAAGAAAAAGACAAAAAAGACATAACAGAGAAAGAAAAAAGAAAGAAAGAAGAAATAACCGAGAAAGAAAAAGACAATAAGAAATAACAGAGAAAGAAAGAAAGAAAGAAAGAAAGAATAACAAAGAAGTAGAAAGAAAGAAGAAATAACCGATAAAGAAAAAATATCAGAGAAAGAAAAAGAAAGAAGAAAAAACAAGAAAGTCAGAAAGACAAAAAAGAGAGAAAAATAACAGAGAAAGAAAGAGAAGAAATAACAGAAAGAAATATCAGAAAGAAAGTGGAAGCAACAGAAAAAAGAAATAGAAAGAAAGAAGAAATAGCAGAGAAAAAAAAGAAATATTAGAGAAACAAAGAAGAATAATAGAGAAAAGAAAAAATAACAGAAAGAAATGAGAAATAATAGGGAAAGAAAGAAGAAATAACAGAAAGAAATTAGAAACAATAAACAAAGAAGAAATCAGACTCAGATTTATTGTCATTCAAGTAAAAACATCACAGATGCTGTCATCAAACGAAATAACAAAAGAAATAAGAGAAAGAAAGAAAGAGAAAAAAATAAACGGAAGAAAGAAGAAATAATAGAGGAACAAAAAGAAGAAATAATAGAGAAAGAAATGGTCAGAAAGACAGAATTTAAAAGAAAAGAGAAAGTAAAGAAGAAAGGAGTTACCAAAGAAAAGCAAAGTCTGTTTGTTTTACAGCTGTAGTCGACACAGTGGGAAATGAAAGAGTGTAAGTGTGTGTGTGTGTGTGTGCAGTGTGTGTGTAGTGTGTGTAGTGTAGGTACATTGTAAATGAAGCTGAACAAAGACCAACACAATCATACTGAGTGTGATTTCATCTATGTGTGTGTGTGTGTGTGTGTTGTGGGTCTTTATGGTGGTGATGAACGGAATGCAAGTCTGGAAACCATTTACATGAAACAGCAGAAAAGAAATGTACGTGTGTGTGTGTGTGTGTGTGTGTGTGTGTTCATATGAGTGTGTGCGTCTTAATGACTCCTACTGCTATCTTTGGAGACGAAATGAGCTGAGACAAAACCTAAAGATAGTAAAAACCACCACGGCGATGCCAAATGCGCGTACGTCTGCGATAGCGTGTGTCTTTGCAAAGACAGAATAATTGCGCAAAAAAAAAAAAATAATAAAGGTACAGAAAGAAAGATGGAGGGAAAACAAAGACAAATGAAAGTGAGTGGAGGAGAGGGAGACTGACAGGCCAGGAGGGGGTGAGATCATGGTCTAGCTGCACCTTGTTCCAATTACAATATCCTGTGTTTAGTGTGTGTGTGTGTGTATGTGAGTCGTATGTGTGTGAATGTTCTTTGTGTGTGTCACCGACTGCATATGTATAAGTGGGCCTGTGCAGGGGTTTCTGAACAGTGTGTACGCTCACTGAGTTATGCATCAGCTCAGATCAGCCTTTGTTCACCCTCTGCTGCTTTAATGGCTTGTTCTTGTAGCTAAGTCTCATTCATGTGCAGCTTTGATGTCGTGTTGTAACTCCATCGGTAATAGGTGTGAGCTTCAGTTTCACAAAGCTGTTATTAGAATTGAATTGCATCTTTTAAATGTCATGAAAATGCTATATATATATAAGAGCTGAAAGAAGTATTTCTACTTAACACTTTAACTACCTGCCACATCGACCATATGGTTTAGCACATTTAGAGTCCCTATACTTCAATACATTAAGTACCTAACTTATCTGAACCTTTTAATTTTATTTCAT
>JAPTGZ010000011.1:11846901-11860158 GCA_029814645.1 Fowleria isostigma | reverse complement strand
ATCCCACATTTCATGCAGTGGTCTGGACAGCCATTGTGATTTCTCTGTGTATTTATTACTGACAGAGGTGGAAAAAGTACTGGAAAATTGTAATTAAGTAAAAGCATCTTTACTTTGCTTGAATTCTACTCAGGTAAACGTACCCATCTAAAAATATACTCAAGTAAAAGTAAAAAAAAAAAAAAGGTGCATAATTTAAAATTTGCAGTAAAATTTCCTTAGTTACTTTCAATACCGTGCAAAGTTAAAGCGAAACTTGAAACACTTGACTAATTTTTCTAAGTCTCACGCTGTTGTGAAGCTCATTTTCCTTTTCCCTTCCTTCTGAAACTTTTTATTTGAGGGGGCAGGACGTTTGTTTAAGGGTGGGAATTCAAAACACCCGCCCGCACAATTTCCTTTCAGTTCAGGCTGATAGTTTTTCTCATATTTCATTTTTTCCTCAGTAATTTTTTTTTCCAATGCGGTGAAGTAAAATACTTGGGTCAAAATGTTCCTCAGTAAAAGTAAAATTACATATTTTAAAAACTACTTAAAAGATTGCAAATTACTTGCCTGATTTTGATCAGATGGAAGGACAGTAAAGCCACATCATTTATACACTGGGTCAAAGATGCACTTGACCTTCTCCAACTTGAGAAAATTAGATATTCCCTTAAAGGATCAGTTGGAAAATATAATACCATATGGGGACGTTTCCTGGATTATGTTCAAGTCCACATTACAGTTCCCTTAGAGTAAGTAGAGGTAGACTACTATATCTATACATGAGTCCATAGCATAATGCAAAGACAATTTGATGCTTAATGGCCACCTTCCTCTCCTATTTATGTGACCCCCTTTTTTTTTAACTTCTTATTTTTTATTACCCATGTAAATATTTGGATTTTTTCTTTTTTTTTTTTTACTTTTTTGAGTTCAACAATTGATTATACACAGTACAGTCACATGTTACAAAACACAGTCAAATGAAATCAAGAAAAAGAGCACAGGCAAACAGAAAACAACACACAAGGCAATGACTACATGTACACACATAAATATATGTCCAAATGTTTACCTTCACCTCTGTCCAAAAAGAAATAGTAGCCAATTGGCAGCCATTGTTCCCAAAAAATTCCAGTCCTCAGGTTCAGTCCAGCCGTTATGAACTCCATACTGTACACATCTTTCACTCTTTGTTTCCATTGTGCTACTGTGGGGGGGCTAGGGCCTGAGCCAAGACACTGTTATCATTTTTTTTGCGATCAAAAGGAGAACTTTTGATGGCAGAATTATTTTATTGCTTTCAATTTCTTTCGGTAAGATTCCAAATATAAAAACAGATGGTTTTTATATTTAGGGGCAGGTCTATAGCCAAATTTTTTTTTTTTTTCTTTTTTAATATTTTGTCAATAGTCCCAGAAAATGTGGGTGTGGTCTTTTTTTGTTTGTTTTGTTGAAAAAAAAAAAGAATGTTTTAGGTGTTTTTAATGACAAATTGAAATAAAGAAAATGTGAGAAAAAATACAGATTACTCAAAAACTACTCAATTACAAGAATGTGAGTAAATGTAATTAGTTACTTCCCACCTCTGATTACTGAGAAAACAATTTGGAATCTAAGTGATGCTTTTATCACAGAAACTCACCTTGTGTTTACACTTCATGTTGCCACGCAACAAGTTTATTACGCTTTCAGCCGTTATGTTTCATCAGTTTCACTAGTGTTGGTTGAAGAGACAGCAGATGTACATTTTGCTTGGACTGTGGTCTGACTTACTGAAGAAAATGTTAAATAAAGTCAAATCAGGTAAGTACAATAATTTCCTCAAAATACGATAATTTTAATCTTCTGGTACGATAATTGATCATTCCCCATCTGGTAACACTGATACAGGGTGTAGCTAACCTGTGATTTAATCCTGATTTTTGAGTCAAATATTTGACAACCATTGTAAAGAGACTTGGAACTTTTTGACTGGTGACAGAAACGACCTGTGATTGGCCTGGTATAAGATAGACCAGAGATAATCAGTGAATGGAGCCGTTCCAGACTGGTTCCTCAATATTTAATACCCTGTGAAAATGGGATGGTCGGCCAGGCTAGGTACACAGTTATACAGTGTGAAGGGGATTCGTACCAGACACTGGACGTCACGTGACCTATAATCTCCACTCAGCAACTACAGCGGTGAACAAACTCCTCCACTGGTGTTGTCTCCTGAAAAAGTCCCTGATCTGTGCGGCATGAGCTCGCCTTATCAACCGGACCACTAAGTTATATCAGGGACGATGAAGGCCGCTCTTTTTCATTTTGCTTCAAACAGGCTAACATATAACAGGTTAAAGGAGAACTTGGTAACATTTCTACCTTAATTAAACAGTTTTGAATTAATTGTTGTGGCTAAATAGCTTGTTCTGGGGTCAATGGACGCTATCTGCTGTCCAATTGCCCTTTCTACAGTCTATTTTTGGCATTTGCAACTTATCCAAACTGTCCCAGTACACCTAAGATCTCGTCTCTGTGGTCCAAGATCTCGTCTTTTGCGAGAGATGGCACTGTTCACGCCACTACCACACAACCATAACTTCAGCTACATACCGATGGCTAACTAAATACAAGCTAGCTGTGCCTTCATGTCACAGGTGTTTTACCATGACAGAGCCAACGCAGATACATTCTCTATACCCTATGTATTTCAGTGGATTTGTGTTCTTGATAATACTAGTGGTTATAAGAGTGTTTACTTGTTGATGAACTTATTTTATCGAAGATGCCTGAATGCTTGTTGGCTAGCAGAGATGTTAATATACTCACTATTATTACATATTGTAATATATACATGCATATCACGACAGTAATCACAGCTGTTTGTCCCATAGGTGTATGTTTGTTCAGTATATTAGATCCTTTGTCTGCCTCAGGACTGTGTTTTTATTATAGACACATAATTTAGTCAGTTGAATCTAGTTGTAGCTGGTGTTTATGATACTTGTGTGATTCTTGTACAGTAAATATTAGCCCCGGAATGATAGCCTGCTAATGCTAACGAGGCTAGGGCGGTGACAGGTGGGGGCTGTTGATGTTTGTTAACCAGTTAGCTCTTAAACTGTACGGCTTAGATGGATAAGTAGAAGTCGTTATTCATCTCCAAATGGGTAAATGAAAATACCATGGACTCACAACACAGATACAAAAAACTCAGTGTCATTCTGGATTCTGATACAGACCCTTGGACCAACAACAACAACCACAACAACAACAGTCCATTAGCAATTTCAAATAAAGTTCTCATTATAAAAATAAACAACAGGTACAAAAGAGTTCCTCAGACATTCAGTTGAGTCATCATGAGTCATCAGTTGATTCACTCACCAACTTAATAAAGTTAGTGTCATAACTGCTACAGACGGCCTCGGCTCATCGGTTAGCTGTGCAGCTAATTGAGTCCCGATATCTGGCATGTTAACCAGTCCCATGCGTCTGGGACCAGGGAGGATCTGTCAACTGGGAACGGATCCCGCCAGGGGGACCTGGAGGCGTTTTTGGGTGTTCGTTTGCCGGACAACTAACCGATGAGCCGAGGCTGTCTGCAAGATATGCTATAGCATTAGCTGCTAAAGAGCAGTTCCGGTTCCATGACCTCCTCTGTAAAGTGAAAACAAATGTCTGAAACTTCAATTTCCAGCTAAAATTTCCCATTCCAGTGCACTACAGTGCACAGTTGCTATTTTTGCCTTCTCGTCGCCACCTTCATTAAAAATGAATGCATGTTTGTAGAGGGAGGGTTGGTTACAACAGTGAATAGTCCTCTGGGGGAGGTCCACAGAAAAAAATGCTACAACACCAACGAAGAAGAATGAAACCACCAAAGAACAGACCAGTAAAATGTTGCCAAGTTCCACTTTGATAGACAAGTATTACATTTGTTTGTCTTCTCACTTTCGTGTTGTTGCATAGTGATAGCATTTCCATCACACCGCCACCTACTGGTTCGACCCTATAACAACCACTACATGACTTTTGTGTCAGTTTCCAAATGAAATTTTCTCTATATTTAATCCTTTTTAACCCATAAAGACCCAAACATCCACTCTACCAAAATCATCTACTGATCTAAACTGTTTAATACCTGTGTAAACTACAATATTCATCCTTTCATGGTCGTCATATATGACCTATTTGGACGTTCAGAGGCTCTATAGTTACCATGGAAACACCATCATCTTCTACAACATTGATTCACCCCTAAAACCCATGAAGTTGGATCAGTGACAGTGGGGTGGAGACACTGGGTTTATGTTCAGTTACTAAGAGATTTTGCTGTAAAAGACACTTTTTCTCTAGATTTCTCTGTTCTTGATATAAAAATCCTCAATTATACTCTAAACTTTTATCATCTACATGATTGGTAGATTAAATGTTGGAAAATACCAGATTTTCCCTAAAAAAAACACAAAATACAGAAGATAATATTACAATAAATGGTGGTAAACCACTCTAAGAAGATTTCATACAGAGAAAAATTAATTTTTGAAGAGCCAAAAATGTCATACTGGGTCCATGACCCACCAATGGAGTCATACCGACTTGAGCGTTTATGTTCGCTCCTATGGAATGAGAGAGAGAGAGAGAAAGAGACAAACTCCAGTGGAGAGTTGACTTCCAAAAGGATTTTAAGATCTCTTGTTTTTAGTTTTCACCAACACATGGCTCACTGAACAGAACCACAACTCCGAACTCACCGGAACCCTGGTATGACTGAGACAACCGTAACACTAAAGTACCAGGTAAAACACAGGGAGGAGGGGTCTGTGTGTACAGTATATGAATAACTGAATGATACTGTGGCTCTGTTGTTATCACAGAGGTATAGAAAAGGTAAGAGTTTCACAACAACAGCAGAGTTAGAGGAATTAGTAATGCATTTTTACTTTCATTTCCTAAAGGAGACGCCCATCACTGCTGTATAGAACACAGACTATCTCAGCGGAGGATACGAACTTTATGTTGGGTGATTTTAATCATCTGTCACTGATGAAGACCCTAGTGCATTTATATCACAATCTCTCCTGTCTTGCATCAGAATGTTTACTGGCATCAAATGCAAGAGTATTTTTTTTACTACAGTTGTAACAGACAATACAGTTTATTGGCTTTAGGGGGCCCCGTGAACAGAATCTTAGCTAGTGCTGGTTTAACAGAACAGGGAGAGGTTGAAAAACTGTGAAAGCAATGCTGAGGTAAATGTATTAATAATAGTAGTAGTAGTAGTGCAATAAGGTGTGTGTGTGTGTGTGTGTGTGTGTGTGTGTGTGTGTGTGTGTGTGTCTGTGTGTGTGTATGCAGAGGTACTCACATTCTGTACTTGAGTACATATATATAATTATACATATATATATATATATATATATACTATATTGCCAAAAGTATTCACTCACCCATCCAAATAATCAAAATCAGGTGTTCCAATCACTTCCATGGCCATAGGTGTATAAAATCAAGCACCTAGGCATGCGGACTGCTTTTACAAACGTTTGTGAAAGAATAGGTCGCTCTCAGGAGCTCAGTGAATTCCATGGAACAGTAATAGGATGCCACTTGTGCAACAAATCCAGTCATAAAATTTCCTCGCTTCTAAATATTCCATAGTCAACTGTCAGCTGTATTATAAAAACGTGGAAGTGTTTAGAAACAACAGCAACTCAGCAACAAAGTGATAGGTCATGTAGCAGGATCAGCGTATGCTGAGGCACATAGTGTGAAGAGGTCAAAAACTTTCTGCAGAGTGAATCGCTACAGACCTCCAAATTTCATGTGGCCTTCAGATTAGTTTATGAACAGTGTGCAGAGAGCTTCATGGAATGGGTTTCTATGGCCAAGCAGCTGCATCCAAGCCATACATCGCCAAGTGCAATGCAAAACGTCAGATGCAGTGGTGTAAAGCACTCCACCACTGGACTCTAGAGCAGTGGAGATGCCTTCTCTGGAGTGACGAATCACGCTTCTCCATCTGGCAATCTGATGGACGGAGTCTGGGTTTGGCGGTTGCCAGGAGAGCAATACTTGTCGGACTGCATTGTGCCAAGTGTAAAGTTTGGTGGAAGGGGATTATGGTGGAGGGTTGTTTTTCAGGAAAGGAATTCTGAATGCTTCAGCATACCAAGACATTTTGGACAATTCCATGCTTCCAACTTTGTGGGAACAGTTTGGAGCTGGCCCCTTCCTCTCCCAACATGACTGTGCACCAGTGCACAAAGCAAGGTCCATAAAGACATTGATGACAGAGTCTGGTGTGGATGAACTTGACTAGCCTGCACAGAGTCCTGACCTCAACCTGACAGAATACCTTTGGGATGAATTAGAGCAGAGACTGAGAGCCAGACCTTCTTGTCCAACATCAGTCAGTGTGTGATGCACTTCTGGAAGAATGGTCAAAAATTCCAATAAACACACTCTTAAACCTTGCATGTATATATATATACAAACTTAAAGACACATGGAGCATAAGCACTTGTCATGATAAAACACAATAAAGGGTAGGTAAAATGGACATAAACACTATTGTAATAAAACAATAAAAAACAAATAAAATGGAAAAAAAAATAGACAATTGTGATGAAAACATAACAAAGGAGCAAATAAATAGATATGCAATAAAACAATAAAACTAAGGTGCATTGTTTAAAAGTGCTACAGCCTGTGGATAAAAGCTCTTGGCATGGTGAGATGTTCTGCATGTAACAGAGCGGTAGTATCTTGCAGAAGGAAGACGTTGGAACAAGTCACTGGCAGGATGGTGAGAGGGGTCATCAATGACACATAATTCCCGGGAAAGAAATTTCTGTTTGTAAATCTCCCCCAGGACAGGCAGTTCACACCCTTATTGTCCTACAAGCAGAATGCATCACCCTATTCAGAGCTTTCTTTTCTCTCACTGTCAGGTTATCAAACCAGACAGTGATGGGATTAAGAATAATGCTTTCAATAGCACAGTGATAAAAGTGTAAAAGAACTTGTTTATTGAGTGTAAATTCTTTCAATTTATGAAGGAAAAACAGACGCTGACGTGACTAACTGATAATATTACTTTTATATGATTTTCAACAATATTACCAAAGAGTAGACGTACTGATTCAACTGTACTGATTTACTCAAGTAAATGTAAAAACTTCTAAATCATAAGAAATTAAATTAAAAAGTAAAACTGCATTTTTTTCACATGAATGAAGCAATAACAAAAACAAGTTTCCTTTTTTTTTTTTTTTTTTTAAATTCCACAGCAGATGAAGTGACATATTTTACATACTGTCACATCCATTTAGTTTGAAAAAGTAATGAGCCTATTCTGAGAATGTAAGGAGTATAAAGAACAAATATTTATTCAAAAAAGTAGAGAGTAAAAGTAAAAAGTTTCCAGAAAATAATGACTGGTTAACAGTTAATTAACTACTTATACCACCTTACTTACCATCTCTGTATTATGTACATGTTTATACAGTATGTATGCATATAACTGACTACCTCCTTGCAGTGTATTTTTGTTTATGTATTGTCTCCAGTGTTTCACATTAGGTTTTTTTATGCACTTTATACATATACACACACACACATTTATAGATGTGTGTCTTTTCATAGTTTTATAGAATTATGTATCTGTCTTGTGGTTTTTTTTTTTTTTTTATCTGACCCTGCACAAGAGTTCCAATGTGTATTTGCACAAATGACAAATACATTTCTTGAATCTTGATCACAGCAAAATGATAATATCCTCGAGAAGAACAGTACTTGAGTTCAATACTCAGCCTGTGTAATCTACACTGATGCACAAAGGCACAAAACGCACACTTTTCTCACACACATTAACATCCACTTTTGTTTTTTCACTTTTCCACCTCTTAGCAGCTTAAACAAACACCAACCCGGAGCACTGTCTGCGAAATAAGGGTCAAACCACGTTATAAGATCCACTTTGTCAAACATTAACCCGTCCCGACGATCACAAAAAGGGAAACAAGAAAAAAATGGGGTAATATTTTGTTTACCTATGTGAATAGAGAGGCGGGGCGGGGCGTGTGCTCGTCCAATGAGCACTGTGAAACCGTTGACTGACGTGTGAACCCACCAATGAGAGGATTGTACAGCTGGACAAACGCGACCACCACACAACGTTTTCCCCTCTTGGCGTTTAGGGCAGAAAAACACTCAATTTACCTGTTTTTAATCGATAACGGGACCGACTTGACTAAGAAGATACGTGTTTGTTGCCAAAGTGGACATTCGTGGAAGTATTTCGTCGCTGTCTGCTGTTTTGTTGACATCCGGGAGCGGAAAGGAGACCCCGACAGCTGGTTTGCGGATTCTCCCCTATTTGCACTTGAAGTTGTGGGGTGAGTCAGTTGTTATTGGGGGAGTAAAGGGCATATAGTTATTGAGAAAGAAAAATAAAAGTGGGGATTTGTTTGCAACAGCTGGAAACGGGAATCTGTATATGAAAAAAGCATCAAAATTGAGCTATTTCACACCTAAAGTGCCAGTTTGTGCATAAACTTCACCAGAAGGTTATGATTTTAAAGTGTTTTTCCTGACATTAATATCAATTTTTACCTTCCAAATGATTGCACTGTTAAAGTTGATAAAGTATCCAGTGTTTGGAACAGGTTAAGTGTTGATGTCTCTTCAATCAGTAACAGAACAGGGGCTACACATGAACAAGGAGGTTTACTACTATCACTGAGTCTGTTTGGCATTATTACCTTCAAGCTCAATCAATTTACATGCGTTTTATAAGGTTATCTGGTATTAATCCAGAGCAATGCTTTCAGCAGCCAGGCCACGCAGGCATTTGTGTTTTGGAGTAGAGAGAGTAGTGAACGTGTGTGTGTGTGTGTGTGTGTGTTGGTTGTTTGTTCACATGCTGCCTTCACTGTCCCACTGGAAACCCCTGTTCTCCACTTTCAGTGTCTTTAACATATACGTAAGCAGTAAACACATGCATCCTGTTTACCTTACACTGAAACAGACATGGCACAGTTTAGTGTGTCTTTGTTATTTATTGAGTATTTGTTGTTTTTTTTGTCTTTCTTGTTTCTTTTTCCTCAGGATCTTGTCTTGTAGTTAAGTGAGAATTAAGAGATTTATTCAAGATTCAAAGCATTTTTCATATGCATTGTCTGTTCGTTTCATTTTGAGTTTATTTCAAGCTTGTGCATTCCATGAACGATACTCATTATAAACATTTCATCATATCTACACAGACATACATAGTAAATTTGTTGCAAACGTCACATACATTTTAAACAAATAATATGCATAGACAAATATACACAGAGAATTATACATGTACATAGAGAAGTTGGTTGTAAACATGTGTACACAATATACATAATACATGAATATATTTGGCAATTCACTATTAAAATACAACCCTAGTAGCCCGAAATGGAGTGAGAAGTAAAACTTATTTACTCTCACCCCCACTGTGTGGAAGCATTTCTTTTTTTACTCAGTAACAGGTTTTTTTTCCCCAATGTAGTCAAGTAAAATACTAGGGTCAATATATACTTTAATAAAAGTAAAATTACCTATTTAAAAAGCTACTTAAAAATGAAAAATTACTCAAAAAAAAAAAATCCTACTCAATTACAGTAACGTGAGTAAATGTAATCAGTAACTTTCCACCTCTAATGAGAAAATGATTTGGAATCGTGGGGTTTGAATGTAAATATGAAGGTGGGACTAACAGGCGCCGAGTAAAGCAATCATAGATAAGATGGAATCTCACCTTCTGTTTACACTTCGTGTTGCCATGCAACAAAGTTTATTAAGCTTTCTGCAGTTTAAGTAGTATTGGTTGAAGAGATGCCTATTTTCATTTTTGATTAGTCTGTGGTCTGTGTTTTACTGAAGCAAATGTTCGTGAGCTGTCAAATCAGGTAAGTACAATAATTTTCCTTCAAATTTAGTAACTTTAATTTTCTGTCGTGATAATTTGTCATTTCCCACTAATACAGGGTGGTGTCTAACCTGCAGTTTAATTCATATTTTGAATCAAACATCCAACAACAGTTGTAAAGAGATTGTCAGACTTGGAAGTGACTTTGACTCACGACAAAAAGGACTTGTGAATGGCCCAGTATAAAATAAACTGGGGGATAATCAGTGAATGGAGCCGTTCCAGACAGACCAGTTTCTCAGTATTTAGAACACTGTGAAAATGACTGACCAGGCTATGGTTATTGTATACACAGTGTGAAAGTGATTCGTACCTGAGTCCAGATGTGACCTAATCGCCTCTCAGCAACTACAGCGGTGAACAAACTCCTCAACTGGTGTTGTCTCCTGAAAAAGCCTCGGATCTGTGCGGAACCAGGCTGGCTTTATCAACTGCTCGGTTTGCCTCAAACAGGCTAACAGATAGGAAAGTATTGCCTGGGTTTGTCTTCTTTTACATGTTCTGTGTAAAATGACATTTTTGCTTTGCTGTTCATAGAATGCCAATATTTAGATAAAATGTAAAAAAGACAAAAAAGAAAGAACAAGATACATTAAAAAAATAGTGCATAAATACACAGTGTAAATGTAAATGGTGCAGGTTTTACATCTTTTACTTGTTAAAACTGCCTTTAGGTAGTTTTAAGAAATATAAAGAGGCATTTGTGCTTGACGAAATTTGTTCAAACTTTAGTTAATATTGTATGCATTATGCATAGATGTCACCTATATTATATATTCATCTAATTGTTGTTTTTTATACTTTTTTTTTACATGTATGCATGACCGGCTGAGATGAACAGCAAAACATTATTTGCCTTTTTGACTGATATCATCTATCAGAAATTAAAAGAAAAGACGAAAAGAGGTTATCTTACCAACAGGAGTGGCCCATATGTATCCATTGTGTTATACTCTATTAATTTGCATGATTGAATTTTACTGAATGAGTGCCTCTTGGAGGGGAATGTCTGTGTTTCCTCGGTACAAAAGAGGAATAAATAACAAAAATCAAATGGGAAATAGAAAGCAAACATAAGAAAAGCGAAAACTGCTAGTTTACTCATTAATTAATGTTACACGTTACTTTGTTATGATGTATTTATATTGGTCTCGAAGCTGCAAATAGTGATTTACCTGTCTTTGTTGCATTTACAATAGTTTTTAAGGCAGACAAAAGTAAAATCTTCCTGCATTTTATAGGTGTAATTAAAAAGCTAAGTCTCTTGTTATTTCTGCCATATGTCACAGGCTGAAACAAAGGTATTGTCCTTCTGCTGCTGCTTAGCAACTGCCGTCAGTGCTGCCTATCACTCAATTACTTAACTAATTACATTAACTCCTCAAACATTAAACTGCACAAGAAACAGACATCATTTTAATTGTCTGTTTTACACTGTGACAATTAAGTTCTTAATGTATTTTTTTTTTTACAACACTGGATATTGGTTAACATCCTCTACTTTCTCATAAGAAGAAATTAACATCTCTGTTTTTTAATCTGAACCAGAGGAAATAGTGAGTTACAGTGGGTTTCTGCACAGATTGCATCATCACTGGACTGTGCTCAGTGTTGGGATCCTTTGTCTAATCGTGCACTATTAGCCTCTGGGGGGAAGAGACACAGGAATACTGATGTCAGATATTACCACATGGTCTGCAGCAGCTGCTTTCTTATCCAGAGTACATTTTCTTTTTGACAGGTCTTCAGTCAAGGTGCTCTACATTCCTGCTTCACATACATCAAACATAACGTGCGCACACTTGAAAACCCTCGGCATGATTTATCAGTTGCAGTACTGCCACTCAGTGGCCTGACTTATCAGTCATGCCAAAATTTTTGGATGAACAGGAGGGACAGACACACAGACAACTAGCTAATGACAATTCCCTGTGGCCTGTGTGGCCAAGGTTAACCTGCACATACATGATGATCCTGTACATATGAACCTTGACTCATATATGGGGTGGTCGTGGCTCGGGGTGGAGTGGGTTGTCCAGTAACTGAAGGGTTGGTGGTTCTACTCATGTTGCTGTTATGTCCGTGGGCGTCCAGTGTCACTACACTGGTGTATAAATGCATATGAATATCTGGTGGTGGTCGGAGGGGCCTTTTGGCCCAAATTGGAAGCTTCCATCGGTCTGCCCCAGGGTGGCTTTGGCTACAGATGTAGTTTACCACCAACAGAGTGTAATGTGAGAGTGGAATAATGGATCAATAATGTAAAGCACTTCGGATGCTTTTTTTATAGATAAAGTTTGGTCAATTTCCAGTTTTGTCAGTCAGGTCCAGTGAAGGAGCTTGAACCAATTTTATTCATACAAACTGACTTGACTGAAATTTATCATCATGACAGGTTCTGGAAAATTGAAGAGTGATCTACATCAGCACTAAATCTAACTTGTTTTGCATTAATAACGGGGAGGGTTAGTTCGGAAATGTATTCTGTTACAGATTACAGAATACATGCCCAAAAAAGTAATCTGTACTGTAATCTGTTAGATTATTCAATTTGAGTATCGTAATCCGAATACTTAGATTACTTTCACATTTTCTTGAATTTCAGTACCCTATGTAAAAAATCACACCATGGTTACTGCATTGTAAACAACAATTATTGTTGTGTGCTTTTTTTTAGTGCTGGATGAATGTATGTGGTCTAAGCCTCATAAACACATATGAACATGTGATATTAGTACAACCCAAAGTAACTTATTGGTGGTTTATCTGGTTATAGAGAGACAAGAAAGGAGAAGGCCCGATATTAAAATTTTTACATCTGTATTCTTCTTCTTCTTCTTCTTGTACTACATGGTAATATTGCATTCTCCTTCTTTATCTCATTAATTTGAAGTACTGCTTGTATTTCCAAAGGCAGTCGTTCTTCTTGCTCTGGCTCTGACTCCGCCTCCATCTCTGACTCCGCCTCCATTATCTTGACCTGGACTTGACCGACTGACTTGTTCCCACCACTTGCACTCAACACTAATCATCAGAATATTTTTGTTACATATTGTATCAAGGTGTTGTGGGAAATGTGTAGAAAACTGGATTTGTGAAATGATAGAAAATTAGGGAAAGTAATTCATTGAAAAATTAAAAATGTAACTGTATTCTGATTACCATGTATTAAAATTGTAACTGGGCGGCACAGTGGTTAGCACTTGTGCCTCACAGCAAGAAGGTTGTGGGATCGATTCCAGCACCATGACTGGTGGGACCTTTCTGTGTGGAGTTTGCATGTTCTCCCCGTGTCTGCATGGGTTTTTTCCGGGTACTCC
>JAPTGZ010000011.1:11830152-11841769 GCA_029814645.1 Fowleria isostigma | reverse complement strand
ACAATGGTTATGCAATCAAGTATTAATTCCTGTGTGTATCATGTGACTAAAACAGACAGAAAAGAAAACATGGAATGAATAAAAACACTTTTTTTAGTACAATGCCATAGATATTGATGTAAGAACTTATAATATTGGTTACTATAAAAAAAAAAAACATAGAAAATGGACAGATACCAGCTCTTAAACTCTTACGAGCTATTTGTATTGCTATCATATTTATCCCAAAAAATTTACCTGTATTTGTACCAGGCATTAAATGAAAATTAAAGAAAACATAGGGTGGTTTAATGATTTTTTTCAGTGACTGTATAAATATGAATACACTATAAGTTTAAAGTAAAAGAATTATGTAAGGATTTCAAAGGAAAAATAATTAGGGTAGCTAGTAGCAGATTAACATTTATAGTGAACTAAGAGGTGAAAAGCTGGTTTTAAAAGTTGCTCAGTAAGCTTTGTCCAGCTTTCCTGGTTGAGTGGTTGGTTAATTTGTTTTTTCAACCTGCCGTCTCACTGTCGCGGGCCTCGTGTTATAACCATCATGTTGCCGTCGTGTGAATTACCGCGCCGTATAATTGGACTAAGGCGTCACTGCCGACAGACGCACCTCCTCTTAGTCCACTAACCTCTTTAGATTATGCATGCGTTTGTGTGAGCCCTTCAGAAGGGCGGCGCGCCTCTCCAGCCAGCAGCATTCGAACTCTGCCCACATCTGTTGATTTAGTCCCGACGACTGAAACGGACACGGGGTAGCAGGAGTCGAAGTAACACAGTGTCCTGAATGTGAAATTAGGTCATCGTACGGGTTAAGTTTAGTGGATTTAACGCAGGTGAACTTCCTCTCCAGCGAAACGTTGCAGTGGAGTGCGTGTGCTTTGGGCTGACCCCACGGCTGTGTGCACGGCTCAGTTGAGATAATCATTTTTACTTTTTTTTTTTTTTTTCTCCCCTCTGTGAGGCCGCAGTTGAGTCATGCCAAGTCTGTTGGAGCTGGCTGGCAGTTGGAGGATTATGTCACTGGAGTGGGCCTGTCTCATCAGACGTGGAGGACTCTCTGTACCTTTAGATAATGAAATGTCGGACACCTGGACATAAACGCAGCAGAAGAATCCACTGCTGCTTAGAGCCTCTAACCATTATCGCCATATATTCAGGCTGTATCACGATATGCAATATATGCCTCGATATTTTTGAAATATTCCATGCATCATTGTGTAAATGTTAAATTCAACTCTTTAATGCACGACGGTAAATATTATGCAGAGATACGTGTTGATGGGTTGATGCAGGATGTATAAAAGTATCAGTGGTAATGGCATCAACCGAAAGAGTACAAAGACATCTTTCAGAGCATTTATTTATTATTTCCAAATGTTATTTTTGTTTGTCAGGCAAAGGCTGTTAGAGTCAAGTTAAAAATCCACATTTATACTTGGATTCTATATCTTATTGACTCTTTTCCACCATAAAGACAATTTTTGACGACCCTCTTCCTCGTACCCTTAATGACAAGTTTTGACATCTGTTATGTCAGTAAAGATGTGATTTAAATTCCAATAGAACAGGTTCCATTTTTTTTTAAACGTAACAGAGGCTGTGACAGGTGGAGGTGACCACAAACCATACTAGGCCAACAAGTAGGATTAAATAATTTTTTCTTTACTTTTTTTTCCTTTAAAAAAAAAAAATTGAAATGTATTTCTTTATTTTTAAAATTTATTTAAATTTATGTATTTTTTCAAACTGTTTTTAATTTTGATTTTAAGTTTTGTTTTATTTTTTATTTTCAAATAATTGCAAAATTCTCAGTTTTCCCTGAAGTAGTAATGATTGTAGCCACTGGAAAAAGAAACAACACACTGGAAAAATAAAATGTTCCAAGGGTAGAACTAGTACCATATATATGGGTTGTTCCTGGTAGGTGTCTAAGGGGGAAAGAGTTAATATTGTACGTATGTCACCGGAATACTTGAACAATATTAGCATCAGTCTTAATGGAATTACATGATGCAATCCTGTTGGCTGCTAAGATTATAAAAACATACAGAAATGATAGCCTGGAGCATCAGTCTTTTGACCGTCACATAATTTAGTTTAGGAATTCATCTTTTGTTCGTATCGACTTGAATTTTAGTAAAAACAAATGAAAGAAAAGTTTTGGATTCCATACCTTTTTATTTAATGTGTCGCGTACAAGAGGAACTCCGAGGTCCACAACTATTGAGTTAGCCCACCGTACTCACAGCTGTGAAATGTCCACAAACCCCTTCAACTGTATATCCTATATAGGAGGATGTAATGATTGCAGGCATAACGATAAACCGCGGTAAAATTCCCGACAATATTACCATTTTAATTCTAATTATCATGAAACCCATGACTGATTACCGCACTTGGAAAACTCAAAATAATTCTGATACTTGCACTACAGATTTGTTTACATGTGGTTGTATTTCCTTACATCGACATTATTTTGTTTAATGTTAGTGTATATACATTTGATTTCTACCAATGTGAATATGCTGACATTTTTTACATTTTAATCTCAGGTGAACAATATTTCTGCCAACAAAGTACATTGTGCATGTTATTTTTTCTAAATTAAACTTAGTTAATTCAGTGTGGTATAATAGTTTTTGGATATTTTGAGCACGTTTAAGCAATACCACAATTATAACGGTAATCGTGATAATTTTGGTCACAATAACCGTGATATGAAATTTTCATATGGTTACAACCCTAAGCCTATATCTTTTCTGATCAGAATAATATAGAAATAAATAATGCCAGATAACATAATTTTCAGAAAAACCCATAACTCTCCAAACGTCAATGCTGATACTGATTTATCAAGAGAAACATCGGCTACTTTAACCTTAAGGAACAGATGTTGTCATTTGCAGACGGTCCCTTAACAGTCCGGCTACTGCTCGCCTCAGAGTCTGATTATTCATTGCGGTTTCTGCACGTTTTTAAATGAAACGACCACAATTTCATAAAAACCAACAGTTGAGAAAGATCAGTCTCATGTGTTTGTGTCAGTAATATCTGTGTGGGGATAGTCGGTTTGGTTTGGATGGCGCTATTTTCTTGAAATGGAAGAAAAACGAGAGAATATTTAAAAACAACCCGACCACCTCTGTCTTAGACGATAGGTTTTCAGGTGGTCAAATAGATAACCGCTTTTTGTTCAATATCATCCTTAAGAAACCCCAACCACTACCAGATAACGGAGCCGGTGCTATTTTACTTCGGAACAATATCATCTGCCTCTTCCCTGCTCTTTCCATGCTGTACACACCGTTTTATGAAATACGACCGCCCATGTGCAGCAGACAGTTTTCTGGATGGGCGGAGGAGCAAGGGCTGTATTGTAAAACTCGAACTGCTGACATTAATACTCAATGTCTATGATATAGTTATTTTACATATTGCACATGATCTAAGCAGAGATATATTGAGTATATTTGATATATTGCCCACCCCTACTGCTGCTAACATTTCCTAGTGTCATGTAAAAGCAGCATCTGTCTGCGGGGCTTTCTTGTTTATTTCTGCACTAGGTTGACTCATATTGTCTTCAGTTACACTTCATGAAATATAAATTAAATGGCAAGCCCCGAAGCGCAAAAATCAATACATTCCACTATTGAATCTTCCACTTGAGAGATAGCAGTGGTAATACTTTAAGTTGTGATTTGTATTCCTTTTGGACTGGAGGAAAAATCCAGCGACCATCTGAGCAGAGAGCCGATAAGCATGAGGATGAGGATCAGGCCAAAACACGCTCAGCATGGGATGCACTGGGGAAATGCGTATGAACTTTGGTGTTCTTGTTTAGTCTGAAACTTAGAATTTCAGCCTCGTGTTTTTTCCCCCAGTGAAACCAGCTTTTCAGGTTCTGCGCAGGCTTTTAGCACACTGATTGTATCGGCTAATATGGACTGGTAACGGATATAGCGGAATTGTTGTGTATCAGATCAAATCAAATAGGTCTTTATTGTCATTGCACATGTTACACAAGCAACAGAGCAATGAAATTACATACAGTACACTCCAAGAACACATAGAACATAACAGACAAGGGAATACATGTATGTGTTCTGATAATGGCTGATGGGATTAATCCTACTTAATGAAGTTTAAATCAGGGGTCTCAAACATGTGGCTCGGGGACCAAATCCGGTCTGCCAAAGGGTCCAATCCGGCCTGCGGGAGGAATTTATAAAATGCAAAAATTACATTAAGATAATAACCATCATTTTAGTTCAGGCTCCACAATCAGACCAAGTCAATCTGAAGTGGATCAGACCAGTAAAATGTCATCAGAACAACCTATAAATGATGACAACTCAATGTTTTTTGAAAATGCAAAAAAATTTGTGTAATTTTACTGTATTTACACTAAAACATACTACAGTTTTACAGAAACATGAATAACGTGAACAAAGATGAACAACCTGAAATGTCTGGTGTAACTGTACCAATATTTTGTCTGTTATTAAATGTGTTTGTAGATCCACTGTGATCTGTAAGTTGTACGTGTGTAAATGGTAAACTGCGGCAAAATATTGTTAAAATTGGATGCATTTTTCTTAAGAAATGTTTGTTTATGTTATTCACAATATTTTAGAGGCTAATTTGTAAATGTAAACATTTTCATAATGTAATTTTACTTTTTTTCCTCACTCTAAAACATAGAGGAAAGTTTATAGTTCGTTATTTATATATTATCATTTTAATGATCCAGCCCACGTAAAATCAAATTTGGCTGAATGTGGCCCCTGAACTAAAATGACATTGGTTTAACTGCTGACTGCTTCTTTATTTGACTTTTTTACTCCATACTTTCAATCCAACCTGAAACAAACCTGCTCGCTGAAGTCAAATTGATGAAATCCAGCCCCCCCACCCCCCATCCATAAATCTCTTTCTGTTCTGTTTCCTGTCCTCGTGATGCGCTGTCTTTTGTCTCCAGAGTGGCAGACAAATCCCAGTAGTGTTTTTTTTCTATTCTTTTCAAATGACTTGGCTGGTAGCTAATACCAACATTACTTTTTGTTTATATTGTTTTTGTTGTTTAATCCTCCTTTTGTACGAAGGAAAAAAGAAAAACCTCCACAGTTTTGTCACTATCTGGGTAACGCGGTGTCATTTCTTTTCAGAGTAATAGAGAAATGTCACGCGTCTGTTAGGCATCTTCAGATCAGGTGTCGTGCCAAGTGTTGTATCACGTCGTATCAAGAGAAACTTAAATATAATGCGGAAACATTTCTTACACTTGCTTTGGTTTTGTGTGATTTGGATGCAGAAGTTTTTTGGACCTATGTCACCACAGGACAACTTGACAGAATTTCTTAATATTTGGCACAAACTTTGACTTTCAAGGGTGAACTGAATACTGACCCGGTCGTGGTCACTTTGACAGGACCATTTCTGGCTTTAACTCAGGATTTCATAGTGTGATGCAAGGATAGTGTACATGTCGACCTGAACGTGAAGTCTGAGAAGTGGAGCAATTATTCAGTGTATTATTGTTTGACACAGTTTGGATGATGGTTTTTGTTAAACAAGGATTGGCCAATCTGGTTGAAAGATCATATGACAGTCTTTGTGGTACAATCACAATCTGTGATCTGAATCACAATTTGTTGCCTCCAAGTGTAAATATTAAGTTCTCTAGTCTCTGTTTTCTGGAGGCTTAGGTACTGTGTGTTGGCCTTCAACATTTATGATTAGAAACTCTGTATTTTTGCATAATTTTAGCCCACTGTGATTATAATACTTAATGTTAGATGAAGTAAACATTAGTCCATGTTTTCCTGTTCACACAACTGTAGCCTTTTCCTTAACTCTCTAGACTGTGGTGGCCTGATTTGTCCATCAGTGTGTTATAATAAATCAAATATTTTCATTAGTATAACTCTAAAACATCTGTGTAAATCAGACTCCTTGCATGTCAGAATGTAGAAGCTTGGCTTGCAGCTGATGGTCTTGTGCTAAATATTTATCATTTCATCACTGTTTCCTGAAGGTGCCCTCTTGCCACATGTATTTCATTACTTTTGTGCTAATGTCTGAAGTTCTACCATGGACTCTGCAACATTTTTTTTTGTGGAAAAAATGCCTTGGTTACCAAGTTTACATCCATTCTAACATGGTATAGAAAACCTGCTGGAAGATGCAGCTCGATTTACGTCACTTGTCATGAATATTCAACATGCTAATCTCCTTGACTCTTGATTGGCTAACAGCTAGCCAGTGTACATAGCACTTTATGGAGGTGACGGTAGTGTTTTACTTAGGGTCTGAGCGCTGGTCATAGACTGCTGCGATGGTCCTGCTCCAGGCTTCAACATGTTAACCATTCCTGCTTTGTTCTCATAACTGGATGGGGACACGGGGAGAAAGTAGTTTTCTCCCAGAGCCAAAAATGCTTCTCCTCCAGGGTTAACTCCCAAAAAACTCCACATTGGTTGAGAATAGGGACACAAGTACCGGGTTTGGACTGAAGAGAGGCTTCATTCTTGACAGCATACACCCGGTTAACTGGACTTATTTCAGCCTCTTCATCACTAAGATCACTTCTGTGTGCTCTGGTCGCCTTCTCTGTCTTTCAGCACATATGCACGATCACACATGCATCGGCTGCGTGCACACATTCACACATCCATCACTGCGCACACACACTATCTCTGCACATACACACCTCATAACAGACGGCAACCTTATTACGAAGCCTCTTCATTGTTGAAGTTCTGTTGAAGCATAGCGCACAAGAACGTTGATGTTCAGCCATTCTTGCTGTATATGAAAACTGTCACTGAGCTAGAGAAATTCTGTAGGCGTGGCCTTACATGGGCGAGCTCGTGAATAGTAAGTGTAAGACGAGAAAAGATATTTTTTTTATTAGTCTCTTAGCTCAGGCAGTAATACCACTTCACTGATGAGTTTTTCTAATTGACCTGATTTCTCCGTTTATTTCTTTTCAGTGTCAACAGCAGACAGAGGAGTTGGTGTTCAATTATACATTCACTACATGTGTCAAAAAGTACAAGTAAGAATGGTTTTGTGTGGCAGTGCACCTTTTAAGCAGCAAAGCAATGCATTACTTAAATCAAGTTAATGTGGACTAAAACTGAACACTTATATGAATACAGATGCTAAAGTATTATTACAACACAATCTGTAAGATTCCTGAAAAGCAGCCCCCATGACTAATTTATATCAATCCTATTTTAAACTTTTAAATTACACATTGTCTGCTTTATCAGCCCCAAAACTCCATCCATATCAAGCTCTAATGAGTTATTTTAAGGATGTGTGCTCTCATTCTCACTTGTCGTCTTTTCTGCAGATACTAAACCCTATATTTGTTTTGAGCTAGCAGTAGGACAGATGTGCGTACACCTGCAGCCTGAGAATCGAAACACACAGCAACATTACATACGATGACTCACGGTTTGCTTTGATGAAAACATGTGCAATGAGCCCAAGGCTTCTGCAGCCTTGCCACACAAACACAACAGACCAGTTCGTTAAAACTGTTTATCTCTGACCATCTGAGGGACAATGAGTTAAGCATTCGTTCATAACCAGAATAATACGATTGGCTTTGAGATGGGATGACTCTTTGTTTGTCTTTAAATGGTGCTGTAATTTATTTGCCCTGTTGGTCTGTGTGTGTGTTCGCCTGGTTAATATCACAATGTGGCCTTTATCTGAAGCGCTGCATGTCACCAACCTGTAAAAAATATTGATCACCAGTCTAAAATACCAGCTCTTCCATTAGGCCTCCAGGCCCATTTAGATATTCACTCTGAAAAGCATTTTTAGCGAGGGTTTTGTTTGTGTTTTTGCCGATCAGTCCCAGCTGGTGTTGCTCTTCTGTTTCTCATTTAGACCCTGGGATATGGAAAGTTGTTGTTTGGTGGTTTTGTTGTTTATGAGCAGTGAAGCTCGACGTAGGGGTTTCTGCCAGAGGGAGCCGCTTCTAGCTGAAATGTAACCCAGCCTGTTAATTTACGTAATTTGGATTCCAGGGTGAAAAGTTGAAGCCTAAAAACAGATGATAATAGCAAATTTTACAGTCGATAAGATCCTGCTGCGTGGCTCTGAGTGGGAAATGAGGTGACATTATACTGCTTAAAACATTTGTTTTTTTGGTAACCAGTTGTCCGATTGTAAAATGGAAAGCCTGATCTTCCCTTTTGGTGGAATTTACAATTTCCGTGCTTCAAATACTAAAACCCTCCAAGAATCGGCAGTAATGTATGTGCGTCTACCTGTCCTGTCGTGCAGAGCCAGCTGAGATGAGCGGTCCAGAGGTGGCCAAGACACCGGGAGGCGGGGCTCCGGGGAAGGAGGGGAAGGAGCCGGTGGCCAATGGTCACGCTGGAGAAGGCAACGACGCCAACCCCTTCGCCGAGTACATGTGGATGGAGAACGAGGAGGAGTATAACAGACAGGTGGGTGAGGTTTGAACAGAGCTGTGATGATTAAGCAAGGAAAATTCTGACACCAGGTTCTGCAGTCTGCATTATTTTTGTGTTTATGTCACTTCTTCATGACAATAAATGGAATATTTTAAAGCTGTGGACAAAAGAAGATATAGTTGCAGAAAAAATTATTGGACCACCCTATGCTTTCTTGTTCCTTTTAATGCCTGGTACAACTAAAGGAACATTTGTTTGGATAAATATAAAAACAACAAAAATAGCTCATAAGAGTTTAAGAGCCGATATCTATTTTCCATGTTTGTTTTTTTTTTACAATAACTAAAATCACATAAGTTCTTACATCAATATCTATGGCATTGTACTGACAAAAACAGTGCTTTTAGGCATTCCATGTTTTCTTGTCTGTTTTAGTCACATGATACACACAGGAGTTAGTACTTAATTGCATAACCATCATTTTTGATTACTTTGATGGTCTAATTATTTTTTCCGCACCTGTATTTTCAGATGGCATCTGGATTTTTAGGAAACACTACTTTAACACGCAGCCATTTTTGTTGCCTTTTCACATGGTTGTCTTATAGTTTACTGCATACTTGGTGTTAATGCTTTATTTTCTTTAACTCAACTTCAAACAAAAATGATTTTTTATGTAAATGTCACATTTTTAGTGGAGGTACTTAAAGCTACCTTGCTTGTTTTACTAGTTTGTTGTAAAATTTCTTGCCAGTGCATTGACACTGATTGGATTACAGATGCTTGTGAATCCTCTTTCACCACAGGCATTTTGAAGGCTGCAAACACACAACTCAAAAGCATAGTAAGAGTCAGATGTGGCTTTAGGATTGTGCATGCTGATTCCATGCTGAAACCACTGTTAATGTTATCAGTAAGAACCTGCTTTTACAATGTCTTCACAAAAGGTCTTTTGTAATGCCGCAACACAAACCGCTTTGACAATACAATTTGGCATTATACAGTGTCATAAAAGTGTTTATGATGCCTCATAATTCAGTATAGCTAAAAGTTTCTGGAATTCTTCTTAAGTAGTAAATGATCAAGTATTTATGGAGTACTGCAAGTCAGGATCTAAAACTCTTGATCCTTTTCAGAAGTCCTGTCAAAGGACAAAAGTTTCTGATAAAATAATAAAACCCCTTAAGCTAGTCCTCCTCTGCTGTTCTGTCTACAGCCCTTCTCATTTAAGCTTTGTTTAGACAAACAGTGAGAATTGGACGCTGACAATGTTAATTTGCTTGAGAAAACAATTTAGAAGTGAAAAATCAATCAAAATCAAGTATCTGGTCAGATTTCTTAATAAAGGCATGGAGCTTTGACTGAAGTATGTAAATAAATTAGATTTTACTGATGAGGTGTTCAGGTTCACTGTAACTTGCGCCTGGTGCTCAGTCGATACAACCTCTCTGTGGTTCACTCACGTCAACCCTGCTTCTCCATTTTGTTTGTTCATGTCCTTCTGCCTCGACTTTCATTTACTGTCCATTCCCGTGATGGAGGCTCCGAAGGCGACTGATGACCAATAACCATTCACTTCAGCACCAAACACACTCCTTTCTCTTTTTTTTATTATGTTTTCTTTGTGGCTTGTCTGCTGTTGACAAGTTATTTTTCTGCCTTGAAGGTCTGATGTTATTTGAACATGACGTGAGTTTCATGGTTTGATGTATAGACACAAACACCCCTGTGGCAAGTGGTTTTCCCTTTAATGCATCTTCTCTGCTCATTCAGTGGCCTTTTGACCTCTCAACAACTGTTTCTCTTTTGCTGGCCTAGATGAGTCATGTGTTTCAATGCCCCCACCACCACTTTAGGAGGTTTTCTATGATGGAAACGCGTGCATGTTATAATGCAGATGATCTCTCACCTGTTAATTCATCTCCTCTATTGCTAATGCACTCACTGTCTGTGTTTCTTAGGTGGAAGAGGAACTGTTGGAGCAGGAGTTCTTGGAACGCTGTTTCCAAGAGATGCTAGAGGAGGAGGACCAGGACTGGTTCATCCCGTCACGTGACCTCAACAACCAGGGGGTGGGGCAGCTGCAGCAGCAGCTCAACGGCCTGTCGGTCAGCGACCACCACAGCAACCTGGAGGAGGTGGCGGTGAGTCAGATATCCACCTCACAGCGGTTTTAGTTTGAATGAAAACGGCTGGATACACAGACAGGATTGACAGTGGGAAATATAAGAAGTTGTAGTAGCCATAATACTGTGGTCATGTTTTTTTGAAGGGGCTGTATGTAGAATTTCTACTTTCAAAAATTCTGAATTTATGGAAAAGATGCCATTTTATTGGATTATAGAGAAATGAATTGATCTATTCATACTAATGGTCTGGGTTAGAGGTTGACCAAAATGGTTTTTTTTTTCTATGGCTGATTTCGATTTTTAAAAAATTTGGCCAGCCAATTCAATTGCATTGAATTTTTCAGGCTGATACTAAAGCCAATCTTTTTTATTTTTTATTTTTTAACACATTGATGTAAAATACAATTGAAACTCTCGGATAATTAAGATTTTTCCATGGTAATATAATTATCCATACACGTACACATAGTACTCTTTTAGAATTTATTGAACTTCAGGTGCCGCCCACATGGGTGCCTGATCAAATATTGTATAATTTTTTTTTTTTACTGCTGATCAAATACTGGCTTTCAAAAAAAAGTTAAGGCTGATATTAAAAAAAATCAATATCGGCCAGCTGATATATTCTAGTCTGGGGGGTTTATGAGACCACTAAATGGAGTAGTGAGAACATGACAAGATGGGATGAGAACAGCTGAGATAAAATTTTTGAGTCAAAGAGACAGTGATAAAAGCTAGAAGTTTGGTTGTTTTCTCCACTGGACACACCTTTTTAAAAATGTATTATTAGACCTTTATTTAACCAGATACAAATCCCATTGAGATCGAGATCTGAACTCGGGTAGCCAAATCTATTACAGAACATTTAAATAGTGGTGGTCCATCCCTACACCCGATGCAATTTGGTTTCCGGTCTCACCACTCAACTGAAACTGCTGTCTGTGTTTTTATTGAAAAAGTCAAATTTTATTTGGACAAAAATACCTGTGTTGCTGCTGTTTTTATAGATTTTAAACGAGCATTTGACACTGTGAACCATTTTAAACTTCTCTC
>JAPTGZ010000011.1:11746569-11758752 GCA_029814645.1 Fowleria isostigma | reverse complement strand
ATAAAATAACCCTCAATTTTACTCCAAACTTTTATAAAGATCTACATTATTGGTAAATTAAATGTTGGAAAATGGCTTATTTTTAAAGAAGCAAACACAAAATACAGAAGATAATTTTAGATAAATGATGATAAATCAGTTAAGGATGGTTAAATATAGAGAAAAAGTTATTTGGGAAGTGACACAGATGTCACAGTGGGTCCTTATGGGTTAATAATTCTGAATAAAAGTTGATCTAAATGTGACACTTCTGTTCTGTCTCCCAGTAGACATAGTCTTAGAGACCTGGGTAGTTCAGATTTCAACCATCTACTCATATAGCTGAGGACATCCCCCCCCAGAGGGGGAAGACCATGGGGCACTCCCACCTCTGTGGTGGAAACAGTGGTGGAAAAAAAGCTTTGCATGCATTTGTAATGTATATTGCATTAACCCATAAACATCCAAACAACTACTGGGAACCAAAATCATCAACCAATATAAAATGTTTAATAACTTCTGATCCATTAATCCTATCACTACATGTGAATAATTGGTGTAAAATGCAGTTTGTGATTTTTTTCATGGTTATCAGATATCACCCATTTGGACATTCAGAGGCTCCATAGTTACCATGGAAACACCGTCATCTTCTACAACAGTGATTCACTAGTAAAACCCACGGAGTTGCATCAATGACAGTGGATGAGCACACTTCTGTTTTATTTCTAATTAAATTTTGTTGAAAAAGTCACATTTTCTTCATTTTTCTCTGTTTCTGCTATTATGGAAATTAGCTTTAATTTGAGATTTTATGAACATACATGTACATGATCAGTGAAATAAATATAGGAAAATACCTGATTTTTATTGAAGAAATGCAAAATACAGAGGATAATATTAAAACAGATGATGATAAATTACCTAAGAAAGGTTACATAGAGAGAAAAAACTCATTTGAGAACTGCTAGTAAAGTAACACTGGGTCTTTATGAGTTAAGAATCACTCTTCATCATTGAACTCTGTCAAGTATTGTTCTATTCTCTAAACCACATTCTCCCTTATGCACATGCTCTGTTCCACTGAGGTCAAAACTGAATGTTTCAGCAAATTAATAAAACGCATCAAGGACATGTTAAAAGTAAAGGGTTTGGTTTAGTTTTTTTTCTTTTTAACAATGAACAAAATATAATCATTTGCATCTGTTTGTGTCTGTCTGATGCAGCCACACATTTTGAAACACAAAACACATATTTCTGTAAATATTTCATAATAATACTTGAGATTGTGTAAAGTTCGAAGAACTTTACCACTACTGTATGTGCCACTAATGAAGTAGTGTAACTATAAAGTAATTTATCATATTTATTGAGTTTATTTTGTATTGTTACAGCAAACAAAAATAAGTTGTTTTTAATTTGCACAACAAATTATTCAAAGAAAATCCAATAGAATAGTTATAATATTGATGTTCTGTTCAATAACAGTTATATTTGAATTATTGGTCAAATTTTTTGGGGGGTTAGATGGGAAATTTTTCTTCCTCCAAAGGGGACAAGAGGAAAAATAAAAGAGAACCACTGAACTAATGCATGTCTCCTTTGTCATCAACAGCATCCATCAGCACTTATAGCAGTGGTTCCCAACTGTTTTTGGCTTGTGACCCCATTTCAACTTCACAAATTTCTTTCCCAGACATTCAAAACAGAGACATTTTTGGGCTAAAATGTATTTGTTTTTGATTCTGGAATAGTATTCTATACTATGTTGCAAATAAATGTCAATTTTAGACACATTTAGTCAATATTATGTATATTATTATGGACAGAGGCAGAAAAGCCGGGTGTAGATTCCTGCACAAAGTGAGGATATGTACAGTCAAAGGAGCTTGTATTTACAAGGATGAACATTAATACTGAACAAACAATCAAGATCTATCAAGATATACCGTCTCAGATATTATATCCTGATTTTGATTTTAGCTTGATTTTTATTAGGAAAAGTGTGTGGTGTCTTAATTACAATAAAATATATACTAAATCATTAAAACCTTTTTTATTAGTAATTTTTAAAACTTTTTTTTTTATCAATTACTAGAAATTTCAGGGGACCTCACTTGAATTTCAGGCTACCCCCGACCCCAAGGTTGAAAAACACTGACTTACAGACATTTTTAGACTTGATCATACGCTTTCATTATTTCCCCTATTCCGTCACTAGATGGCAGCAACATTCAACAAACTCCGTCAGCTCTATGGCCTCAGTGACTTCTGGAGTTGCTTAAGTCTCCTTAAAGTTGTTGTCACTGCAAGGTTTTAGTGTCTCTGGATCATCCAAAACCCCACTTAAGCCTGAGTGGATAAGAGTGCTTGGCTCGGCACCTGGCAGGGAAAGAAAGATGTCAAGTAGGTTTTTTAAGGCGAAGTGAGGAGTAGAAGTTGGCTGTCTTTTGGCTGCTGCGTTAATTTTCTGGTTTATTCTAGTGATTTGAAGTATTTAAATGTAAATCTCCTTCTGTCTCATCCCACTGACGCCGCTGAGATTTCTGTGTCGTCTGGTTTCTACATACTATCACATAATAGAGAAACATCCTCTGTGAACGTGCCCCACCCTGTTCTTCTTTTGTTCGGGGTCCTTTCTGTTACAGCAGGGCCTGAACACAAACCTTTCCTCTGTTGTTGAATAGTTAATGATCCATCAGGAGATAACTAATGGGACTGCAGGGAACGAGGGAAGGGACAGACGGATGGAGAAAAGGTTGACACTGTGGGGATAAGACAGAGAGTAGGGAAGACGGATGGAGAACAGACAAAGTACTTAAACTCTCCCAGCTAGAAATTTTAAATTCCTGGAATAAAATATGTCATTGCTTCTTTCATCTGTCAGACACTGCTATTTTTAGTTCTGGGCCAAAGTTTTCAGAAGTGTCTCATCCTGGAATAAGTACTTCATCGGCAGGAAAAAAATATATTTGAAAGTCAAGGCAAGTTTATTTGTATAGTACAATTCATACAAAGGGCAATTCGCTTTTAGAAACAAAAAAGATAAAAATTAAAAACACACAATTCCAATTAAAACATAATCAATAAAATGTAAATACTAATCAGTTAAAACAAAGTATGAAAAGAGTGCAGATAGAACCCTTTCAGTTATTATATGCACAGTTGAACAGAGCCATTTTCAGCCTGGACTTAAACATTGTCAGAGTAGAGGCCTGTCTCACATCATCAGGAAGTCTGAGTTTAGCTACATGGAACTACATGGAACTAAATTCAGCTTCACATGTTAAGTCCTGACTCTGGGCACCAGCAGAAGACCAGTCCCTGAGGTTCTTATGGGACCAACATGTCACAGATGTACTTTGATTCCAGACCACGGAGAGACTTCTACACCAGCAGAGCTGTTTTAAAGTCTATTCTCTGAGCCACAGGAAGCCAATGCAGAGACCTGAGCACAGAACTAATATGGTCGTACTTCCTGGTTTTAGTCAGGGCCTGAGCGGCAGCATTTTGAATGTACTGCAGCTGTCTTACAGCTCGTTTAGAAAGTCCAATGAGAAGGCTGTTACAGTAGTCTAACCTGCTGGAGATAAATGCATGGATAAGTCTCTCCAAATCTGGTTTAGGCACTAATCCTCTGATTCAAACAATGTTTTTGAGATGGTAAAAGGTTGATGGTGTTACTGATTTAATGCGGCTGTTGAAGTTTAGGTCTGAGTCCATTGTTACCCCTAGATTTCTAACTTGATTTTTTGCCTTTAAAGTAAGAGACTCAAAGTGACTGCTGACACTTTCTCTTGGTTTTTGTGGCCAAAGACAATGACTTCAGTCTTGTATAAGTTTAGTTGGAGAAAGTTGTTTTGCATCCACACAGTGATCTGCTGGAGGCAGTGACAGAGTGAGTCCATGGGCCCATGTTCACCTGCTGTCAGAGAGATGTAGATCTGAGTGTCATCTGCATAGTTGTGGTAGGACAAGTTATTACTGTGAATTAACTGTCTGAGGAGCTACATGTAAAGATTGAACAAGAGGGGTCCCAGGATGGACCCCTGGGGAACCCCACAGGTCACTGCCATTTAGTCTGACACACAGTTCCCAATTTGAACAAAATACTTCCTGTCCTCAAGACAGGACTGGAAGCACCTCAGGGCAGGACGAGAAATGCCTACTCATTTTTTGTTTTTTGCAAATTTTTCAGCTTTTTTGTGTGACGGGATGGACGTTTGTGGTGTGAGGTAGAAGACGCTGACGCAAAAAGAATGAAGGCTTTAAAAGGAAGACAGAAGGGGATTAAAAAGATGAGTTCTTATCAGTGCAGTTTTCATGTATGAGTCCACTCTCATTTCAGTCACATGCTGTGTTTCTCTAAATTTAAAGGGGTGATGTTATGATAAACCCACTTCTATTAGCCTTTGGTTCATTTATTTGTGCATTTTGGGACCCTAATATTTGATAATGTTTGAGTTTGAATTCTCCAGGTGCTGCAGATCTATCGTTATATTCATCTTGGCAGAAATCAAATGGATTTCTATCACCCATTTTAATTTCTTCTTAGTTTGTTTTGTTTTACTGGTAGTTATGTCGCTACATTTGCAAAAACAAGGTCAAGACTTCTGACAAACATCTCTCCGAGTATGACATCAGCGACGGCGGTTAATTCTCAGTTCAGTTTTAAACACATGTAAAGCATATTTACACCTAATATTTCTACACACCCGTCTAGGAAAGACATGTTTAGACCCTTAGCATTTTAACTGGCTGGTCTGATTGTGATTTCAGTGATTCTGAAGAGATTTCCAGGTATTTTTACTGGCAGCGGTAGACGCAGCGCAAGTTCGTTAGGTAATTCCCGGTTCGGTTTTAAACACCTGTAAAGCATATTTACATCTAAAATCTCTACACATCCGTCTAGGAAGGACATATCTAGACCTTTATCATCTTAACTGGCCAGTCTGTCTGATTATGATTTCAATGCATTTGTAGAGGTTTCTAGGTATTTTTTTACTCTACTCAGCAGTGGACATTAATTTATTGATTACATGTCAACGACACTAATTCCAGCTCGGTTTTAAAGGCATCTAAAACATACTTACACTGACTTTTTCAACAAAATGCTGTAAAAACACTGTTACAAATTATAGAAGGTAAATGATGCGTAAACTTAAAATCAATATCTCGCCTAGAGTGCCACATAGCCCAGAACTGCCCTTGCGTTGTTGCCATTATTAGTTGGAAATTAAAATTTCCAAAAACTTTTGATATCACTAGACCAGCATAATGTATCTTGAAAACTCCAAAGATGGCTGAACAGCACAGTCAACATCCTGGAGGAGGAGAGGTGTGAAATAAGCTTGAATATGGACCTGTGGCATTAAATTAATAAAGAATTCAGACCCAAATATAGCATCTACAGTTCATGTAGACCACAAGGAAATGTTTTAAAATGCAAAATTCCATTCTAAAAGAGCAAAATATCACTCCTTTAAAGAATGACTAGATATGTTCTAAAACTTTGGATTAGTTCTACAAATGAGACTTGAATCCCGTGTCAGCACTGCGATCCTTAGTGAAGGCAGCGTGGGTGCAGAGAAAGCATTTTAAGGCAATAACAGGAGGAGGAAGCCAGGATCAATCCACATTACCCCCCAACTAATGAGAAAAGAGAAACAGAGACATAAAAAAAGCTGAGAGAGAGATGGAGAGAATACATTACAGATGTGCAAGACAAGAGGAGGAAGAGAAAGAGGAGGAGAGAGGGATGGAAATAGTAATGGGAAGATAAGAGGGATATCCTCGGACAGAGATGGAGGGTTGAGGCAAAATCGATCCTCATTCCCTCAAATGATGTCCGTCTGGGGAATGAGAGAGGGCGAGTCAGCAGGAGAAGAGAGAGAGAGAAAGAGAGAGAGAGAGAGCGAGAGAGAGAAATATGGAAGTGGAGGGTGTATTCAGACCAAAAAGGAAAGGGAGAAAGGACAGAGGAAGATAAGATATAGAGGAGATGGATGGGTAATGGAACAGGCTGCTGGAAAAGGTTGTTCTCTAGTAATTAGACCATATGTGGGTAAAAGAAAGAGTATGGGATGGAAAGAGAGGGAGAAGGGTGTGTTGGAGTGGTGTGAGGCTTTCCACAGTTGAATATATTACTGACAGGTGACAGTCGTTAACCTCCATGTGTGTGTTCAGTGTTCAGACGGCGAGGAGCTGGGCAGTGCTGTTTGTCTGTCTCCAGTCAGCTTATCTAACTTCATGAAGAATGTGTTTACACTGTTAAATCTCTACAGCTGCCTCTCCTTCTGACTCTGCTGAGTTCATTAAGAGTGTATCCACAGTGGGTTTGTAAGATTACATAAATCAATTATGCATTATCATTTGTCCCTGCCAACTGGAACGCTCGCTTCATCCTTTTTTATTTCTTGTTCTTTTAATCTGTTTCCTGTCTCGATGTTCGTTCATAATGAGAGATTAAGAAATGAATTAAGTTATGATAGAGTAAATGACCTGTGTCTTTGGTATACATGTCTAATACTGATGCTGTGTCTCATTAGCGTTTAGTCTATGACGATCAATAAGAATCTGTGGGTTACTCAAAACTAGACTACAGTGGCTCGCTTTTTTACACATATAACTTTGTCAAAAATGATTAAATACTTGATTGTGAATATATGAGATGAGTGTGATCATTTTACAAAATCATTAGGATTGTTTCCATTCAGCTGACGTCACTATTTCCATGTTGGTTTCCACTATTTGAGATCTGACTGGTACTCTTTCAACGACATCCCATTATCTGCTGTGGTTTACAATAAAGCTGCAACTAATGAATATACTCACTGTCATTTAGTCTGTTGATTATATTCTCAGTATGTTTAATTTATAATAGAATAGATCTTTATTATCACTGTCACAGGGACAATGAAAATCAATTTAGCAGCTCAGTTCAATTGTGCTTGAGTCTGTTTGTCTTAGTCCTGAGTGTCCTCCCTAAGAGGGGATGTCCAGGGTGTGAGAGGTCAGTGATTATTTTCTTGGCTTTCTGCTTAAGTCTGCCAGTGTAGATATCTTTGGTGGTGGGGTGGTGGGGTGGGGAGGTATAATGCAGTCCTGATCACCTGACTTTCACTCTGAGAAAGTACAATCAGAAAGTACAGTTGTGTCTTCCCCACCTAGTAGGAGATGTTAGTGGATCAGCTGAGGTTCATCTGAGACGTGGACTCCAAGAAACTTGAAGCTCTCTACCCTTTCTACCTCCTCTCCATCGATGTAGAGAGGGGAGTGCTCAGTTCATTTTGATCTCCTGAAGTCCATTACCATCTCCTTTGTCTTTGATGTATTTAGGTCAAGGTTATAGGTCAGATGCCGGACCTCCTCCCTATAGGCTGACTTATTATTATCCTTGATCCGACCTATAAAGGTGGTGTCGTCAGCAAACTTGATGATGGTGTTGCTAGTGTGGATGGGGGAACAGTTGTGGGTAAAAAGGGAGAAAAGGAGGGGGGGCAAGGTCAGGTCCCTGTGGTGTACCGGTGTTCAGAATAGGAGTGGAGGAGGTGTGGAGGAGGTGTGGTCTCTTATTTTGACGTTCTGGGGTCTGTTAGTGACTCCAAAATCTAATTTCTTGTCTCTGTTTGCCAGTTATCTAGTACTAAAAAAGTTACATAACTTTTAACTTTTGCTATTTAATCTATAAAACATCAGAAAAGGATGAAACAGTGTTTCCCTCTGGTCAGAATATGGTCACCAAATTTCCAGTTTGGTCGACTATCTATGGACATTCAGTTTACAATCACAGAGGAAAGAATGATTGATGATCACTTATCAAACAGTTTTTGATTAATTGAACAGTGGATGAGTAATCATTTAATTGTAACAGCTCTAGTTCCAGTCTTGGTGCAGGTTGGACTGGATAGATGGATAGAGTAGATATAAAACCTCTACACACTCCTGTTAAAATGTCAGGTTTTTGTGAAGTAAAGCAATAAAGCCATGAAAAATCATTTCAGGACTTTTTCCATCTTTAGTGTTAACTATAAAACTGTACAATGCCACTATAAACCAAAATGAAAAATTTTAGGGGGGGGGGCTACAATAATGTCATGTATAAGTGTGCACAGCCTTTTATAACCAATGAACCAATCATATTTACACTCATGCTACATAGGAGTCACTACACACCTGCCTCTGATTAAAGTCATGATCCACGTAAACTGTCCCTAAGCATCACATGGATCTCATTGTTAGACGGTCAGAAGGAGGGTACAAACCAAGTACTAAGTCACTAGTTATACCATAGCACAGCCAAAACAGTTGGCACAAAGTAGAGAAAATATGGCACAACAGTGACATTACTAGAAACTAAACATCACTCCAAAATGTCTCAAAAGACGAGATGAATACTGGTCATGGAGGCTGCCAAGAGGCCTACAGCAACACTAAAGGAGCTGCTGGAGTTTCTGGTAAGTACTGGCGATAGAGTACATGTGACTGCGATTTGTTCTTCACATGTCTGGGCAATGGGGTAAGGTGGCAAAACAGAAAAACATCCAATCCTGGCTAAATTTTGCAAAAACCCATAAAGCCTCCCAAAAAGCATATGGGGAAAATGTGTTATGATCTGATGTAACCAAGGTTAAACTTTTTGGCTATAATTTTTAAAGGTATATTTGGTGCAACAGTAAAATATGACGGTGCCAGCATGACGCTTTGGGGTTGTTTTTCAGTCATAGAAACACTCTGTGGTATACCATGACACCACCAGAATCTTGAAAAATACTTGAGTCAATCATTTTGTCATATTGTTCACCACTACTTCAAGTTATATTTATAATTTTTCCATAAAAATGAATTGGCTAGTAAAATGTGATGACTTCAGCAAATTAAATTGGACCCATTATATTTATTTTAGCTATTTATCCAGATACACTTTTCTATAGTCAAAGTGAATGCACATTTATAGATCTGAGTATTTTGTCTGTAAAATAATGTTTTGTGAAACACCAACAGACCTACCCAGTGACTAAATCAGATGCTGTCTAACCTTCTGTTAGAAAGAATAACCTACATTCAAAGAGCCAAACAGCTATTTGAAAAAAATTGGAGATCCTTCATTAACTACATCAAAGAGTTGTGGTATTTTTTATACTGTTGTGTATGCTGTATCGTATTTGTCCAGCAGTCACTCCTGCTATAACTTTTAGACTCAGAGAAAGTTCTTGTCAGCACTGACCACAACTCTACATGAAAAGAATGGAGTTTGATACTGAAATCACAGCGTTTCTTCTGATTTGATTATTAAGCTCACAAAGTTCTCAAGTTATGTGATGTTATGCAAACTATCAGCAAATGAAGATTTTAAGATACAGTGTTACTTTGACCGACTGATGCCTTGGAGCCTTTGGCCAAAGCATTATAAAGTGTCCAGACAGGCCAATCACAAACATGTCTTTAATGCAGCTATTGACCACACAACCCACACAGATGTGTGTAAAATGAAACAGTGACATGCATAATTCAGTGAGTGATCCAGTCTGTGGGTACATAGCGTCGATTGGTTGACGGTTTTTGGCAGTCCTCAGCGTGTTCTGGTGCATGACTGTCCTCTGTTGCTGATTATTTAGAATATAAATACTACATAGAACCTCTACAATGCTCAAATAAACTTGGCTTTTATTATGTAGATGCATTGCACTTCCTGGTTTTTTGGATAAGTACACTTGGAGATTCCAGTGGACTCTGATTATTGTTTAGTTAAACTACCATTGTCATAAAAGGAGAAGCTCTGTTTGATGTTTGGTACACTGTTATTTTAGTTTTTTAATTCAACTTGTACAGATATGTAAAGGAGGATAAAATGTAATTGATATGAATGCTGTATTTTCATGATTGTAAACAAAAAAAATACATTTGATGCTTTCATATGACTAAAAATGACTGGCTACAGATCAGAACCTGTGCCGTTTACTTAGAGGACTTCATCAAAAATGCAATTGAGCTACCATGTAGTTGCTGAAATAGCTGCGGGAGGTTTTAACAGCAGAAAGTGAGCTCCAGTTGTCATCTCATCTCACCCTAAAACACACACATCATGTAAAGAAAGACCACTAATACCCTGCCCTCTTACTTCTACATTAGCATCAGTCCTCTGGCTCCACCTGCCTAATTATCTGAGTGTTTCCTGTCCAGATGACTCAGCTATGTTAAATGATGTATGGACGCACTCCTTACACACAACCCCCATCTGAGTATTCTTCTCCAGCTGACATGTCGCTGTGAGGTCACTGGACTTAATTGTTTTGTCCTTAAATTGGATAAACATATTTGTGATTGACCTTTCTTGCTGTTGCTTTCCTTCAGACATCTGTTCTTTGAGTTACATGAAGGTTAAAGAAGCTTCATGCCCCTTTTTTCATCCCATTTTGAAACTTAAATGGAAAAAACATCAATAATTTAATCTAATAATTTAATCAAAATTCAGTGTGCACTCCTGAAAGCACTCATATATCGTTGTACATTTTTTAACGTGTTGCTCTGTTACTAACTAGTATGAAATGTAGAAAACGAATGCGTTAAACAGGCATCTCGTGTAATATGTGGAAATAATCTTGCTTGGACACTGTAGATAAATAAACACTGACTGAAGGTGCAGATGTCATATTCCTTTGTCACATTTCTAGTGAATCTGGAACGAGGCTCGGTGTAATGTTGTTTGTGTTTGCATTGCTGTGAACTGTGAAAGCACCAATTCCCATTTGTTTGCTTGATTCTTCCAAAAAAGTCAAAGCCGCGCAGTAGAAATCCAGTGAGTATTGCCACCTTTTATCTCTTTAAATACCGTGACTGAGTTCCTTTTTCAGTCACACAACAAATCATACGAAGTTATATCAGTCTCAATTCAGGGGTTTTCTTTTAGCTTCTGTGGAGCTTAGGTGCTATGGAGTGAGATTTAGCGGTCATTCCCAGAGAAAATGTGATGTCAAACTGTAATTTCACTGTGAAAAAAAACAGTTATATTTTTTACTGTATCCCATAAAAACCCAATGCTACTTTCCCAAATGCCGTTTTCTCTCTATTTAAACTTTCTGAAGCCATTTATCACCATTTATTACAATATTAAACTCTGTATTTTATGCTTCTTCAATAAAAAAATCTGGTATTTTGCCAAATTTAATTAACTGATCATGTAGATGTTTATAAAAGCTCAAATTTAACTTGTCATAATATCAGAAACAGAAAAAAATTTAACTTTTTTTTAACAAAACTGATCATCAACTGAACATAAACCAAGTATGTCCATCCACTGTCATTGATCCAGCTCCATGGGCTTTACTAGTGAAGATGTAGAAGACGATGGTGTTTCCATGGTAACTACAGAGCCTCTGAACAGCCAAATGGGTCATGTCTGATGTCCATGAAAAGATGAAATACTGTATTCTAATTATTTACATGGATTGACAGGTTTAATGGATCAGATGTTATTAAACATTTTTATACCAGTAGATGACTTTTGTCGCCACTGGTAGTTTGGGTCTTTATGGGTTATACTCATAAATGTAAACATGCTCAGATGAAGTAAACCCAATGTCCTTCAGTAATCCTTTAGGTCAGGGGTCTCAAACTCATGTTAGTTCAGGGGCTACATTCAGCCCAATGTGACCTGAATTGGGCCAGATCATTAAAATAATGACATAATAACATATAAATAATGTCAATTCCAAAATGTGTATGTCTAACTTCTATGTTTAACCCTTTCATGCATGAATTATGAGAACCTTAATCAAAGTTGTTATTTTTTTTTTCCCTCTTTAGGCAAAAAACCCCCAAAAAACAATGTGATGAAATTTTTTTTAAATTGAGTTTTTTGTTACAAAGATGTCCATTCAGCTGGACACAATGTGGTTAATTTTAGAAGCAAAAAACATGTATTTACTAATGAACTGTGTGAAAAGTATGAAATAAAACCATTTCTAATGCTGCTAATCTAATGTTTTCTCACATTTTAAATAGTCTAATACCAGTTATTATTCACTTCATGAAGATAATATGAAAAAAAACCCAAAAAAACAAACACCTTTTTTGTTTAAAAAAAGAAAAACTTAATTACAGTCTAATAACAATTAGCTTTTTTTTTTTTTTTACACTCAAACATGTTAGTATAGATCTGGTTTATCAAGAATAAGAAAGTTACAGTAATGTATGAATGTCCAC
>JAPTGZ010000011.1:11536153-11548483 GCA_029814645.1 Fowleria isostigma | reverse complement strand
TGTGTGTGTGTGTGTGTGTGTGTGTGTGTGTGTGTGTGTGTGTGTGTGTGTGTGTGTGTGTGTGTGTGTGTAAAGGGCATCGTAACACTGGCACAAACGAGTTGATCACACTCCATGTGATTTCCCCCAGACAACAAAAACCGAACCAGGCTTTTCCTGCCCGTTTAACTGTCACTCAGTCTCCTGGTGTGCACAACGTACCCGAGGGAAAACATCTGTAGCTTCGATATTACACAAGCGACACATAACACAAGCGATGTGATCATTGAGTCAGAAATGAACAAAATCCTCCTGTCATCTTCCAGAGGGAAAACTCTCTGGAGAAGTGAATTTATCGAGCTTATCTACAGCTTTGAAGTTGGAATGCTTCTATTAAAATTGTCAGCGCTTGAAGCACTAATGACATGATTGATCCCTGTGGACTTTTCTCTGTTTTGGTTCTCCCTGTCCCTCCTCCGGCAGGGGGTCAAAGGTCAACCTGAATTTATCAGAGATCCACTTCATCTTTCTGTCTTTTTTAAGGAAACCTGTGGGACTCAATTTGAAGTGATAAATCCAAAGTGTTGTAAATGAAAGATGAAGCTCCATCACTTCCTGAGGATCTGCTTCAAGCTTCCAAACTTAAATTGGATAGATTCCCCTGATAAGAAGTAAAACCGACTCCAATGCACAACCAAAAACAGTATTTTTTTGTAAAAGTTTTCCATGTGGAGCTGACTCTTTGTTGAACATTAAGCAGGATTTTGTCATGCATCCACCTTTATTCAGATGTTATGTCTTCCGTCTCCCTCCGTGTCTTTAAAAGGACACAGTTTCTCTCATTGTTTAGTCTGAATCCAGCAGCCAAAAACTAAACAGAGAGGCAGGTGTTTTTATTGTAACAAAGGTTTCGATTCAGTTTTGCCTTAGAAACAGTATCTACTGACTCCTGTGAAGTTCCTTAATGAGCACATATTGAGTTTCAGGCTTTATTTTTAAAGCTTATTGATTAATTGACTGATTTAAACCATTAGGGCCCAGTGTGACATTTGTGGCACTTTCCAAAAACATTTTTCTCTATATTTAACCATCCTTAAGTGGTTTATCACCATTTATTGTAATATTATCTTCTGAATTTTGGGTTTTTTTCCAATGTAAATCCAGTATTTTCCAACATTTAATTTACTAATCATGTAGATGTTCTGTACTAATCCACTTACATTTTTATTTCAGTAAATTCTGCAAAAATAAGAACAAATTGAAAAACAGGTGTTGCTTGGATAGATACATTACATTCACATTGTTATGTCCTTACATCATTCCAGGTTGTGTAATCAGTCCATTTAGTCCATTTTTCGTCAGTTTGTGTATTATTTTTTGCATTGTATATATTCCTTCAATAATTGCAATCCACTGGTCTTTTGTTGGTGGTTCTGTCTTTCCCCAACTCTTTGCAACAGCTTCTTTACTAGCCACTAAAAGTATCGTCACCAAGTACATGTCAGGCAGCTTACACAAGTACAGCACATCATAGCTCATTGGAATCTCATACTGTTATTTGCCATCTCCCAAAACACTGTTATTTTGTGGCATTTCCCAAAAAAATTGCAAGTGATCTACAGCAAATGCTCCACAATCTCTCCGACGTTTCTGCTGTCTGTTTAACTGTTTACTTTTCGTCTGATGTTCATAAAAGTTTGAGTAAAATTAAGAATTATTATATCAAAAACAGACAAAACTCAAGAAAAATGTGACTTTTTCAGTCAAATCTCTCATTAACCTAACATAACCCCAGTGTCTCCATCCACTGTCAATGGGCCAAATCCATGGGTTTTCCTGGTCAATTTTGTAGAAGATGACGGCGTTTCCACGGCAACTCCAGAGCTTCTGAATGTCCAGATGGGTCATATCTGATGACCCTGAAAAGATGGCAAACTGTATTTTACGCCAATTATTTACATTTATTATGGATCAACAGGGATTAAACAGTTTATATCAGTACATGGCTTTGGTAGATGGTGGATGTTTGGGACTTTATGGGTTGAGAAACGTTAAATAGAGAGAAAATTATATTTGGGAACTGACTCAAAAGTAGTGCTGGGTCTTTATGGGTTAAGTCAATATTAGCCTTTAGAGGTCGATACTCTGGATACACTGAATAAATTTGACTCAATCTCCTCTGTTTATTTCTCCTCCATCCGCCTCCTCTTTGTTTCTGCTTCTTCATTCATATATTTATAAAAACTTCCAAAACACTACATTTAAAGATTCATGGTTGCGTAGGATATTATGCTGAGACATTTATATTATGCAACAAGACGGCTTCATTATATCTCTGAGTACAGTCTTACTGTAAGTTAAAAATATCCAGATTGTGTTGAATCAGTGACTCATTCATACAGAAAGTCCTTCTACACCAGTCGCACATATACACTCTGTCATGTGAACGCTAGGTTTAATGCACACGGCACACACACGCCTCCTGTGTGAGGCCTGCGAACACTGCAGGCGACCAGCTCAGAAGCCAACACACACTGCTCTCACACACACGTGCACGCTCACATGCACGTGGTAATCCTGCAGGGCATGGGTGAATTTAGGGCAGGCTTGATTAGTAGTGCTGCTGCTTATCACCCACAGCCAGCAACCTCCTACCCCAGAGAAAAGAGGAGAGAGTTATGAGGTGGAAGAGAAACTGGGGAAGCAGCACCGATAGTGGGAGGTTTGAAACTGGGAGAAGGGGATAAGAAAAGGAAAAAGGTAACCAATGCCGAGGGAATTTGTTTTCAGTCTGTCACAGGGGTGGGCGATATGGCCGAAAGGTACCGCTCTGCTGTAGGTAACTTTATATCCAGGTAGTTTACAACATGATACAGGTTTAGTTTAGTTTAGTTTAGTTTAGTTTAGTTTAGTTTGGTTTATTAGTTTATTTCAAGCTTATGCACTCCATGTATAGTGGTAATTACATATACTTGTACAATATTCAATACTGTTCATATACATTTCATCATGTGTACACAGATATACATGAAAAGATTGCGAAAAAATGAAAACACCATATGCACAAATTCTATATGTAGAGTCTTCATTATACATCCAGAACTATACGTGGAGACTGTGCATATGTTTCTAAGTTAAGAAATGATTCAAAGTGGAGCTGAGTGATAGAACTTCATAGAAATATTCTAGACAATTAAAGTTCCTTCCTGGATATAACAAAGCAAATCGATGAAACCCTTCTATTGGCTCATGACTGACTAATGATGAATATGTTTCAACTACTTATTTAACCCAAATGACTTTTTTTTCTCAGTTTAACCTTTCCTTAAGTGATTTATAGTCATTTATTGTTATATAATCTTCTGTATTTTGTGTTTTTTTTGCCAGTGAAACTCATGTATTTTCTGATATTTAATTCACTGATCATGTTGATGTTCATAAAAGCTCAGGTTAAAGTTGAAGGTTATTATATCAGAAACAGAGAAAACTGAAGAAAATGTAACTTTTTCAGCAAAATTGATCATTAACTGAACATAAACCAAGTGTCTCCATCCACTGTCATTGATCCAACTCCATGGGTTTTACTGGTGAATCAATATTGTAGAAGATGACGGTATTTTCACGATTACTACAGAGCCTTTGAGTGTCCAAATGATATCTGATGACCATGAAAAAACAACAAACGTTTTTTTACACCAACATTTTACATGTATTGATAGGATTAGTGGATCAACAGGTATTAAACAGTTTAGATCAGTGGATGGTTTTGGCTGATGGAGGATGTTTGAGTCTTTATGGTTTAAAGTAGCTTCTCATTTCATAAACAACCACAAAAGATTTGATTATCATCATTATACGTAGTGCAAACCTGCAGGGGCAGTTTGAAGATCTAGGGTTGTTTCAGTTGGTCAGGTTTAGATTCAGCAGCGTTAAATGTCTAAAAGTTATGGAAATAAATTTTGCCACTTTGTGTGACTAATCAAAATGATGCTACAGTGAATGTGTTCTGCAATCAAAGTGAGTGTGAGACTTGTTTTTGGCCATGATATTATACTATATTACAAAGGTTTTTACTCACCTGCCTAATATAGTGTATGTATTGTTTAATATATTGCTCTATTGTGTTATTATAAAGCTTGAGCTTCAACCCTGTTGGTCATATTTGAACAAACAAACAAAAAATATTGGCTCGTCTTGGTCAAGTTAAATAAAATATATATTAATGGATTAAATTCTTAATGCAAATATAAGTCTTTTAACAATGCAGTGGGTTGGAGAGTTTGCTGTAAGGTTTACAACATTATTTCTCTGAGAGTAAAATTGGCGTTGTGACTGAATTATCCACAACAAAATCAATACAGAATCTAATTCAGTTTATTGAAACATCAATTGTGATTGATTGAGAAAAAACCTGTGGCAATAACCAGCCTTACTCTTGATGCAATGTGTTTTGTCATCATAGCTAATGATTTGTGTTCATCCATGAGGACACAGCCAGGAAATTTGCACAAAGGCAACACAAACAAAGATGGCGGATAATGAACACGATGCGTGACAATAATTTTGTAGTTTTCTGACTGGCCAGGACAAAACAGGGACCTTGACCAAGGGTTAGGTGACATTTATTGTAAAAAAATGTCTAAAGTATATACTATTACTGTTCTATACAATGATATATTATGGTATAAATGGCCCTATCACCCAACCATATTTTAATACAGTACATATGACTATTTTTTCTTGTTATATTTACAACTTTATATAATTATTTCCTGCTTCAAATCATCATGTTTGTGTTGGCCACATGCATAAATCATAAACAACGATAATCAACCCCATATCAAAAAAAGCTATACCGTACCATCTTATCAGCCAGCCTTAATTCACTATCATTACTGTCGGCATAGAGGAAGAGGGGCTGAGCATACATGATGAAGGTTATTAGGATATTATGGAGTATTGTTTATCATAACATTGAGAGACCAGTCAGCCTCTGCAGCCTTGAAACTCCACTCATCTTTATTTCTCCATCTTTTTGTGTCCTTGTGTCATTATTATCTGATACATTCTTTCTTCCTATTATCCGGTTTTCTGTTTTGTTTTTTCTCCCGCCACCGCTTTTTATGTTCGCTCTCTCAGGACTTTTGTTGTATGTATGTCTCAAAGTACAGTCCAGTTTGTTTTTGATGTCTAAACAAACAATGGAAGAGTAACAAGAATATTTAATGTTACCACACTCACAAATGTAACTAGTGGATTCATTAATTCTTCCATGTATTAATACTTAATGGATTGTTTTAACGGTATCACAATTCACAAAAGTGCTTTCACAGGAGCTTACATTTGTTGTAGATTCTTCAACTTATTTTTTTTTTTGATTCATTGCTCTTCATTTTCAAACTTGCTAACAATATGACGTCTGAAAACAGATTTTAAAGTAGGATAAATACCTCCCAAAAACAACACAAACCTCTATTATTGATAGTTTGGCACTTCTCTATAATGTACAAACATGTGATTTATTACTTATTACAAGGTTTTAACAAGCTGCCTCATTAAAAAATGGTGCCACTAAATGCACCGTTGCTGTATAATAGGCTCTTTTTCTATAGTTATAAGTTATAAATAAGTAATAGCTTCGATTTAAAGCCACATTCAGTACTGTAAAACACAACCCAGTTTAACCTTTGTGTGGTTTTTAGGGCTGTTTTTCCAGTGAGGAAGCAAACACTCTCATCTAATAGGCCAAGCTGATTTTTCATTTAGACTTTTATTTCACTGGTGAAATTGGTTTTACGTTTTATTAAAGCTACCATAAAGGGCCTCTTAAAGTATTAAATGTGACTTGATGCAATTTGCAGACACAAGCTATAGCTTTAATACATCTGTTATTGGTCAAAATAAGACTGCAGCAGGATGGTGTAATGTGTCTGTGTGCTGAGTTGTGGATCTAAATCTAATTTGTTGTTCATAGTTGTGCTGTATGCAGTTATACAATGTATATTCTGTTGGTACATTAAACCAAGGACAATTTGATGCACTTATTTGAAATGAATTGCTTCGTTTCATTGCATTAACCAATGTTCTGCCTATAAAACTAGGCTGTCCCTCTTGTTAATGTGACTTGGGAACAGCATTTGCATTCAGGAAAAGTAAAACTATATGTGTCACTGGATGTTGCAGTTTGTATGATTACATCTGAAATGAACCAAAACGCAGCTGCAGACACTTCAACAGTCAAATTAGGTCTATTTTCAACCTCAAGTGTGTCCGTACTGAAGAAAGTGCCCCACAGAAGTTTAGCCTTTGTGCATCCTTCAGCTGTGTTGGTATGTAGCCACCGATGCTAACAGGAGGTGAATGATGACCGGGGTGTAGATCACAAGCACACGGTCTTTGATGCCTTTGTGAGCCCCGTTTATTGACCGAGGAAAAGCTGAAATTGACCATGACCACTACAAGAGGAGGCTTTCTTCTTCTCATTCACTGACTCTTGCTTCATCCCTGTCACACATGCGCAAATCTGTGATGTTTTGTCACACTGAGGCTAGAGACGCGAGTGAAGTCTGCAGGGAGATGTTTTGTCTAAACAACAGATGCAGCCTGAAATAATTATCTTTATTTTTGTTTTTTTGTTTTTTATTTGACTGAAGCACTGTTAGTGGAATACAGTGCCGTGCTCTAGTTCTTACTTTAATACACTCTAGAAACAGCTCCTGAGACAGGATGTGCCTGAATAGCTGACTTCTGTCATCAATCAAAGCAAAGACAATGAACCACTTAAGAACAATTAGAAGGGGTTAACCAAACATTACACATGCACACACAAACACAATGTGAGTAGCTGTTCTTGATTGTCTGATGGTCGGGAGCACATATATATTTTTGTTGTAAATTATATTAAATTTAAGCTACCGTACGGAATAATCTTGACCAAGTCTATGTGTGTGCATTAAGAACAAAATACCCGGAAGAAGCCTCGGTGGAACCACCATTTACTAGTGGTCCAACTTATTATACTTGCATTTAAAAGTGAATTCTTGTGTGCAGGATGGCCATGTGTTTTCTACATTCCTGAAGAGCAACAGATGTGTGCACCCTCAGAAATGAATGCTATACATTCATAAATGTAATTTATGCCTCTGTTCTGTGGAGAAATAGATGTGGATGTGAAATGAGGCTCTGTACCAGGCTGATGGAGCCACAGCAGCAAGAGTGGAACATTTTAATGGTGTCATGGTGTCAACAAGGACAATATTGTATCTTTCAGACATGCATAAAGTATTTAATTTCTTCTGCATAAAGCACAGTTATTGTAAAATATTTGTAACTGTAACTAATAAAAATGAATATTCCCTTAGTATTTCTTTTAATACATGTTTCTGATTAAAAATTGGAGGTTTTCCATTTGTGGTGGACTTGTATGACTGCATGAATACTCTCTTTTATTCCTTCAGATACCCTCTTGAAACGTCAGCGCTACATATTCTGAAAATTGTTGACATTCAATCTTTCATGATGTTTAAGAACAGGCGTGTCTCTCCTTCTGACCAGAAATGTGAACTTTTCTTCAGCCCATGCATCTATACTCCTGGCTGAAACCAAAGAGTACAAACCACAGAGCTGATCATTTCAACCATAAGAGACTTCCCCACAGGAAAATCAAATCATATAATTCAGTTTTTGGAATGAAGGGTTTGGCGTTCACTCTGAGGAGAAGGGGGTCGGTACTAAAGTAGGCCCAAGCAGAGCACTATGGAGGAAGGAATCCAAGAGTGAGGAGTCAGGAGTAGGTGGACTTTGAGGTCATGGAGGATGCTTCCCCCATTGATCAGACAGTAGCTGGGTTTCCATTACCATCAGAAATGTGCAAAATGTAAAATGTGCAATAGAAAAATAGCAATGGAAACACAGAAATGTCACAAAAATGGCTTTTATGCTCCCATGAGGTGGTTTTTGAGATATTTTGATATAGAAGTATTGCGCAAAAGTGTAAAAGAAACACATTTTGCGTATTTTCATTACGACATATCTCAAGACGGGACTAAACTAGAATCACGCATCAGAAGCCAAATACACTTCACTGGAAATACCTACAAGTACTTTGTCAAAATTGTAGAAAAATCACATTTATTTTGTGGAAAACTGTAATGGGGACCTAGCTAATGAGAGATTAATAGAAGGTCTGAAGACGTGCACTGATTGGATGACTGGGACAAAGTAGAAAGGGATAGGCTGAGGCGACCCTAATGAGGATAAAGCTGGTTCAGATAATGAATGAATGAATAATTGACAGTCTTGTTTCCGTTCCTTATCTACCTCCAGAAACCTGTTGATTTTCAAAGTTTCTTACTGATATTAATAAATTGGGCGCCTGTCCTTCCGACCCCAGCGGGCATGTCTTTTTGCCATCTATCTCTGCGAGAGATGAACTTCAACTGCCAACGATCAACAGGCTGTATGTCAGGGGCGCCCCGTAGCTCACCTGGAGCACATCCCACATAGGCCGCGGCCTTATCACAGTGGCCTAGTTTAGATTCAGGCCTGAGGATATTTGCTGCACATCATTTCTCTACTTTCGCCCCCCTCATTTCCTGTCTCTCTTCACTAGGTCTATGTAGTCATGGTAAAATCCACAATAATATGTAAAAAAAACAAAACAACAACAGAGACTTGTATATCATGGCCTGTGGACAAAATGCCAACAGACATTCAAAGGATTGTCCTAAACCTGCACTAACATCATCTTAATCAGAAAACTCAGAATATCCAACTGTTTCTATAATCTGTTTCAAATTCAAAATGTTGTCATATTTGGAGTAATAGTCGAATGTCACTGTGCAGATAAAAGTAAAGTGACTGTTGGAGGTAATTGATGCTTTCTTTTTAGATTATGCTGTGGGGAGTTTGCTAACGGCTATGCTATTTAATAGAACAATCAGCCAAAAGCTGGTGTGATTCTTGAACCTGAATGAGTACTTGTGCCCCCGACTGATGCCGAACAATTCAGAGGAAGCGGCAGCTGTGGAACAGCGTTGGGCTGAGTGGATGATAGTTCTATAAATGTGTGTGTGCAGCTCATGCAGCTGTGTCCTGTCCGCTGTAGAGTCCAGTGTGTGTGTGTGTGTGTGTGTGTGTTGAGAGGCTGTGGGGGCTGGAGCATGTGTACGCCTCTCCACATCTTCTCTCTCCATCCCGTCAGTTTTGATTGACAGATGAAGAAGGGAGGTGTATAATTTATCACTTCCTGGTTGGTCCAATCCCACAATGCCCTGCAGCCAGAGACTAGAGTTGGTCCCCCAGAGCAAAAGCCAGTTTATTAAACCCTTAATGGACATGGACACACACACACACACTGACAGACTGTGTTGGTCGGTCTCCCTGGCTGCCTCTGTCATGTTTAATGTATCATGAATGAATGATTCATGGCAGGGGATAGGATTTTGTATTTTAGGACTACTTATTCATTTATACTCACACCAGTCACTTCTTAATATTACACCATGGGTGTGATTTTTTTTTATTTTTTTCCTGGCTGTATCAGGTTGCCAGGTTTCCTCTTATACACCAACCAAATACATTTTTCAATGTCTTGTCCACCATTTTCTGGTTGATCTTTGAAGTTATAGCCTTATATACGGCACAGCATTTAGAAAGCACTTTGCTGCGGCTTTCTGAATATTTATTTATCCTGGGAGTTCAGCGATGGTCTATGAGGGATGCATGTCCTTTTAAGACTCCAACACCCAGCACAATATGGTTTTTGGATTATTTAATGAGGGAGAGATTCTAGATTCTAGATTTTAACTCCCCATTAATAGGAAAAGCAAAACTGAAAACCATCTACACCCCATACCCTTATTGAAACATATTCTTAGAGTTCTTTGAAACAAAATGCACCTAAATTTTGTTGAGAAGTTTCCATGAAAACACTACAAGGAACACCAGATACATGATTATTAGGACTGAGTTCAGCTATTTGTATCTGTAAAATGGATTCAACATATGTTTTCTTAACTAGTTGTGGAAAAAATGATTAGCCCACCCTATGTTTTTCAATTTTTTGTTCATTTTAATGCTTGGTACAGCTAAAGGTACATCTGTTTGGACAATTATAATGAAAATAACAAAAATATCTCAATAAAGCTTAATGTTAGAGCTGGTATCTATCCATTTTTTATGGTTTTCTTGATAATAACCAAAATCACATAAGTTTTTACATCAATGTCTGGCATTGTACTGACAAAAACAGTGCTTTTAGACATTCCATGATTTCGTTTCTGTCTGTTTCAGTCATATAATACACACAGGAGTTAGTACTTGATTGCATAATCATTGTTTTTGATAATTATAAGCAATTTTTTTCTGCAACTGTAGGTATAGGAAATGTAATTTACATGCTTAAAAAGTCAATATGGTGTAAAATCTGAACCACTGTATTGTACAACTTTGAGTGAAATCTGTTCCTAAGTACATATGATGGTACCATCATTTGTGATTAGGAATAGACTTTAGCACTTACTTGCTTTGTCATGTTGATGCAGCATAAATTTCCTGTCAATATATCTGTCAATATTTTTCAGCATCTTTACAACCAAGCAACAGAATGATTAACCAACAAAACAGGACACATTAGGAAAGGTTTTCATGGAAATACCTGTTGAAAGAAGCACCAGATACATGATGTTTAAGACAGATACTTCCCTTTTTTGTAAGTAAGTATAGTAGGATTAAGTTTCAAGGAAATCCTGCCCCAAATAGAAATAAATATGGTGTAGAATATGGCCTGTTATATTGTTGAGCTTGTAGTGTTGTGTCAACCTATACTGATAGATTCAGATCACATAAACAAAAGCCTTACCCGCTGTTCTTTGTTGCAACATGTGTCCTTTGAATATGACGTCCACACACATGCCCACATCACCCTGGATGCATCCTGTATGTGTGCTCAGAGACACATCGGCAGGAGGTGATATTTGATACGTGGTGAGCTGCAGGCCCCTGCTGTCACTGAGGAGGCATTTACTGAACCTGCAGAGCATCATCTGATCCCCTGCGACACGTCAAATCAAATTAACTCATAAAGTGCTCCTAACAATCAGATACGTGTGACGTGGAGAAGATAAAAGACAGCGAAATCCTCCCTCACTGTGTTCTCTTAGTGTATTTGTGTGTCTGTATGTGAGGGGTTAAAGATGTGTGTATGTGCAGATGGTGTAGCTCTAGGAATCATCGCTCCACATTAGGCTCCACAGCAGGTGGTGGCACCATGTGCATGTGTGTGTATGTACGTTTGTGTATGTGTGTGTTGTCATGTCCTACACAACCAGTGAAGACCGCTTTCCAAGGACATGTCTGCAGACCTTGCCTTTGGCCCATGTCACTAACACTCATGTCTAGTGTTGTTGTGTTCATGTGTGTGTGTCAAAGCTGCAGAAGGACATGAGTTTGAAGAAGTGATGTGCTTTGGCGACGTGACGATGGACGGATAAAAAATACAGCGATCTGGCAGACAGAAGGAATGAGACAGAAACGTCTCGAATGTTTTGTTGCTTTTCTTCTCGCCTCCTTCTGATTTTATTTGAAGTCGGTGTTGATTGACAGATTGAGGAGGGAAGTGTTTATTTCATCAGCTCGGGGTAAAACAGTGGCAGGACACTAAAATACACAAAGGAGACACAAATGAACAAATACACACCATCAGCTACAGATGTATTGTGTGGTGGGCCCGAGGTGATATCAGCAGTGTTTCAAAAACGACACAAGATTTCTTTTTTTTGTCTTTTTTTTTCCTTTTTACTTTATAATCTTTATTTAAGCAACCCAGGTGACAAGGAAAGTTACGTACAATGATATACAATATTTATATTGTCATCATAATGTGGGGAGGAGGGAGAGGGTTTTGGATATAGGCTTTAGCATGTACAAAAGAAACGGAATGTATGACTGACTAGGTAGGATAAATCAATATCTAGTCTTGGTTGTGTAAACGTTTTGTGTGTGGTGTGAATGTTGTGATGTTGGTTTCTCCAAAAAGTCAGGTGTATGACAAACGATAATCATTAATTAACAGAAAATAAGTGAGAAGGAGAGAAAAGAGAGAGAGAAAAAGAGAGAGAGAGGAGGAGAATTTTGGGGTTAATAAAATAAATAGGTAAATAAATAAATTTAATAACCAAATAATATGAAAAAGTGGCGGCACAGTGGTTAGCACTCGTGCCTCACAGCAAGAAGGTCCTAGTTTCCATTCCAGCACCATGACTGGTGGGACATTTCTATGTGGAGTTTGCATGTTCTCCCCGTGTCTGCGTGGGTTTTCTCCGGGTACTCCGGTTTCCTCCCACCATCCAA
>JAPTGZ010000011.1:11366577-11381436 GCA_029814645.1 Fowleria isostigma | reverse complement strand
TATTATTGTTATTATAATATAATACCTATCTATTTCAGCAAATATTAAACATTTAGTGGAAAGAAAGAATTAACCTCACAAGTAATTTTTGACTCTTTCTGAGTTGATATTAGTAAGTTTGGTAAAAAAAATAAAAAAAATCTTGAAATTACTCACCCAAGGGAATAAGAAATTCATTCATTCATTCATTCATTTATTTTCTGAACCCACTTTATCCTCATTAGGGTCATGGGGGTCACATGGAGCCTATCCCAACTTTTTAAGGGCGAATACAATCAAAAAAAATCTCATCAGGTTTTTCTTGGTGGGGTAGTTAAAGGGTTAAATTTGGAGTTCGTCTTGACTTTTCAAAACTGTATGTATAGCACCATCAAGTGGATAACTGTAGTACTGCACATTCAACCAGCTGTGTTTTTGTGCAGCAGTGTTTTGTGCCTGGTTGTGATTGTCACATTTCCAATGACTCACTTGAGTGTGACTGTGTTTGTGTGGCAGGTTTATCTGTGGCGGTGCGTCGTGACTCCCTTTACTCTGGGCTGTCGGGCTTTAATGGAGCTCTGGGCTGCATGGCTGTCGGAGGGCTCTTCTTCACCTTTAACTGGAGGACCCACCTCTTTGCCATCACCTGTGGTAACACAAGCACACATCACACATTATACAGGCATTCTTTTTATGAAATAATATTGACGTAAATTCATTCCAAGGAGATTTATCATAACCTTTGATTATAAACCTTATCTTAATGCCGACAACAATAGCAACAAATCTTAACCACTCACAGTGTACTGTTGTGCATCATCATAGTATAATTTTGTAATCAAGTTTAAGTTCCCATATGAGGAGATCATTACCACAATCAAATTTTTTTTTAAAGAACTTTATTTCAATTAACACAAATTACATTAATACAGGAACATACATACAACTGATAAGGTCACAGGAAAAAAAAAAAAGTATAAATCTAAGTATAAAAGGGGATTTAAAGCATTATTTGTCTGTAAAAAGTTCTTCATATAGTTTGATAGTCTTGAGGCATTTGGGGGAGTCCAGAAGCTTAATCGCACAAATGTAATGTTCAAATTCAGCTAAAAGTCCGTGAAAATTGGGCTTTGTGTTTAATACTTTACATTTACGAATATGGAATTTACCAAATACAATTAAGTTGACAATGAATTCAACATTTTTTTCTTGGTGACTAAAATATGTTAGAACAGACATACAATCAATAACAATGGGCTTTTTAATTTTACACAATATATATGTTGTCAGTTTAGTCCAAAGGGTTTTAGAATGGTTGCATTGAACCACAATCACATGAATAATGTAAAAATCAGACATTTACATATGACTCTTAAGGGGGAATGGTGCAAAATAGAGCCAACAAAAAACTATGGTTGTATTATGAAAACATTTGCAGTCTGTGTTTTAAGCCTATGTTTGAGCTAAATTACATCAGGTAATAATACAGGGTGTAGGGATAGAAATAGCATATATTTTGCATTTAAGATATGGCCAGTGTTTTGAATTTGTTGTTCCTTGTTCCGTGTTACAACTAGAATTACTAGAATTTTGTCCATGATGTTGAAAAACCTGATTGATCCGCTTTCTTTATTTCGGATGCTGATGTAGAAAACATCCAACTCAGTCTCCTGCAGTTTCTGAGCCAGTTATAGATTAGTAGGTCCAAATTATAGAAATCAACATTTTCAGTGGATCACTTTCATTCTGGTAAATTGTACCTGTTAGAATGAGATCATGCAGCCCAAATGTTGTACAGCATGTGCATGTTATGTACACATGCACGAAAAAAAAAAAAAAAAAAGGAAAAGATGTCATAAATGTAGTGCTAGATACATTACTGTAATATTGCATGGTCAGAATATATACTATAAACAGCTATAATGAAAGAAAAGACATGAAGAAATCTGTCATTTTGTCAGTTGTAGAAATTTGACCAATTTCACCTGAGCAGTTCAGTCTCCTGCCTTCACTTTCACCCATGATTACAGACCAGCTGACAAAACACAGCACACACAGAAACACCACTATTATTCCACTCTGTTACACAGCATGTGTGAAACAGCAGCTGGAGCATCACGGCCATTAATACTGAGCAGTCTGGCAATGAGCTAAGCTGTTCACATTAGTTAAATTGGGCCTGAATGGAGCTTCCAGTGAGCCTGCAGACAGGGATACTCCCAGACAGATTCTGCTCCTGCATGGCAGATAGAGAACTGTACCAAGAATACATTTAGCCTAATCACCTCTCTTCTGCCTGCAGCATTTCTCTCCGCATATGTTGACATCGCCTTGAGTAATCTGCTGGGAACTGTAAGTATGCACACCTCAAGCATGTTTCTAAGAAGCTCATACAGATAAACATTTGCAAATTTGTCAACCATGACAATATAACCAGTGATTAGCAGGAACATTAGGACTAAAGATGCAGCTCTGCATTACTATTTTGTACACTCGTCATTAATTAGTAATTTTTTTCTTTCCATAGGTGGGTCTCCCAGCATGCAGTTTGTCAGCTACCATGATAACAACACTGATGTTACTGCTGACTGGACATTTAGCAGTGTACCGTATCCCAACTGCAAAGGTTATGGCCCCTGAACACAACCTGATCTCCCACAGTCAATGGAAAGCTGGGAAACCTGAAGACATAGAGAGCACGGATGTGTAGTAAAAGTATACACAGAAGAGTACTGAGATCTGATCTGTGTTTGATTTTATGAATGAATGAACATTTAATGCACTTGGATTTTACTTAGATATATCTATTCCATTATGTCTCAACCCAAAATAAAAATAATGTGTTTAAAATATGATCTTAATCTTGATCTTTCACAAAGGAAAGTAGTGGTTCTCCACTTTCTTTGAAAAATCAATTTATAATTTTGCAAAAAAAAATTTTTAAGGTTTGTTTTGGGGTTTTTGGGTGCCTTCATTAGAAGCTGAAATGAAGAGAGACATAAAATATTGTGAAAGAGTGTAGAAGTGATGTCCAGATCAGAATTAAATCCAGACTTCTTCAGTAAGCCCTTGGACCAAGAATACTCGAAGCTGGTCCTCGAGGGTCAGCATCCTGCATGTTTTAAATATTTCCTTCTTCCAACACACCTGGGTCAAGTAATGATCAGCTCATCATCAAGATCTGCAGAAGCCTGATAAGGATGTAATGCAGGGGTATTCAAATCCAGTCCTCGAGGACCGGTGTTCTGCATGTTTTACATATTTCTCTCTTCCATCACAGCTGGTTTAATTAATGATCAGCTCATCATCAACTTCTGGAGGAGCCTGATAACAATGTAATGACCTCCAAAGTGTGTGTGTCTGTGTGAAAGAGGGAAATATTTAAACATGGAGGATACCAGCCCTCGAAGACCACTGGTCTATGTGGTACATGCTCTACCACATGAGTGTCGAACCCTGGTCTCAGAGAGCTACTACCCTGCATGTTTTAGATGCATCCCTCTTCTAACACACCTGATTCAACTGCTAAGCCTATCATCAAGCTCTGCAGAAGTCTGATAATGAGTGCCAGGGGTACTGAAAGAGGGAAACATCTAAAACATGTAGGATAGTAGCTGTCAAGGACCAGGGTTGGTCACCCCTGGTCTCCTACCAGGTAAACCCCCAGTCTTTTGTAACCCTTGATTTGTAAAGTTCATCTGTTGGACACTCGTTTCCATAAAAGTCCAACTTCAGATGAGAAGTGTCTATACTTGGACAAAAAAACACCAAACAGAAAAATGTAAAATGTACAGGACTGAACAAATCAAATGCATGACAAAGATTACAGAGAAAGAACACTGAGAAAAATACTGGTTTGGAGAAAACACGTCCTATTTCTTATGTTGTCCACAAGGTGGCAATGTATGTATAGCAATAAGCTACCAGAAATATTAAAACAGAACCAAAGTAGACCCACTCTGGATTACTAAAGACCAGTGAGCATATAAAACAGAAATATTCAAGAAAATCTGTTTGGCATTTTTGTCCTTCAAACCTTTCTCTTAAAAATTGCAAAGCCACAATGGTGATACAAACAACAGCCAGGTTAAAGGGAAAGAAATTTTTAATAGGCATGAAATCAACAAGTCAGTTCAATAAAAGTTGTTAAAATGACAGTTTTACTGTTTTCATTAAAAACACAGACTGAATTATGCAGTAATAATCTTTAACCCCATCATTATCCTGCATAGACAAACTACGTAGCACTCCACTGGAACTTACTGGAAAACCATATTGTACTTAATGCAAGCAGACAGTGAAACAATAAGTACACACAGACGACACATAGTGTGTTTCTAAAGTGGATGGAGTGGTCAGCTGCTTAAGCCTGGAGTTCAAAGGCAACTGTTTGAGTTATTATTAAAATAAAGTCTTAAAAGGTGTCAATATTTAGCCATGTTGAATGGACAGACTGCCTTTTCACAGTGCTCCTGTTGCCTGTGTAGATTTTCTTTTTTTTTTAATATGTAAGTCCCATCACCATCCCTCATCCTAAACACACATGCCTACATTCACACATCTTTTTATCCATACAGGTGAAGTGACAACATTCTGATAACTAAAGTGTTTCTTTAGGTCATGCATTTCTACCTCAGTGCTTTGAGTTTGATGATTTTCCTCTACACATTGTACTTTTCAGTCCTGGGACTCAATTTTTATTTATTTATTTTTTTTCCTCTCTCATGAACTACAGTACCTCACGGACAACGATAATGAGGTTGGTAACAACAAGGAACATACAAAAGTGCCTTTCAGTCTGTGATTGGTCAAGCTTGATAATAAAAAATAAAAATACAAATAAAAGTAGAAATATAAATACTTGCACAAACAGTAGTTGTGTCTTTTATAAGCTGCGTTACAAAAAAATGAACATTCGTATTTCTACATACTTTCAGTTGATGGTTTGATTGAGTGCTGTTGTGCTTCTTTTTGTGTGTGTGTGTGTGTGTGTGTGTGTGTGTGCGTGTGTGTATGCATGTGTGTGTGTTTCCATGTTCATGTGTGTATGAAAGAGTGCATGTGTTCATTACTGTTCAGAATAAAGGCAGAATGACATAGTTGTCTTGGTTTGTATAGTTGGTATACACATACATACAACCAGCAGATTCAAAGTACACATACCATACATACACAGGTGATAACAGTATCCGACTGTTCAGAGGAGTAAACTGAGGGAGAGGTATTTACTTCCAATTATACCCAGTGTAAACTTCAGATGTGTGTGTGTGTGTTTGTGTCTGTGCATGTGTGTATATGTATCTTACTGCATAATTTTCATGCACAGAAATCTGAAATGTTCTTTTTTTTTAATGAATCAGATGATTTTAGCTTGCATGCACTTGCATCTTTGTTATGTTTAGACCTATAATGAGTAATCCAATAAAAAAGTTTCTCGTTAGATAATGTTGATGTATTAGAGCATTGCTTTGAAATTATAACTGTGTCAATGTCAGTATACATGTAATCCTACTTTGTGAAAAACCACACTTTTTTTTTTTTGTTCTTCATGCATGTAAACATTCATCTAAACTAAATGTAAACAGTGACGCTGTGCCTGATTCTGTTCTGCTGTTGGAAGCTTTACCAGCAGAAGAGCTTTTAATCAACATAATAACTTTAAAGGAAAGAAAAAGAATATTGTTTCATTTATAAAAGCAGTGGGTTTGAAGTACAAGGATCTTATTTTTGCACCCACAGCAGCTTTAATTTGGAAATTTAGTCAAGCTCACTAGAGTGGACTTGTTTACTGTCATGTTCGTCTCAACTCTGTCATGTTGTTCTTTGTTTCATGTGTTTCCTCACTCAGTTCTTGTTTTATTTTCTAGTCTCTCCTCTCTTTAAGTACCTTTACTTCTTGCCTTTATATTTTTGCCATCTTTGTGACAGCTGATTCGTCTCACCTGATCCTTCCTCTTCTGTCTTCAGTCTTGTGTGTATCTACTGTTACTACATTCGAGTCCCAGTGTTTCCTCAGTGTTTTGGGCTGCCCCACCTACACCGGTCTCATCATCCTGTAAGTCTTTGTGCATTTTTTGGTTGTAAAAAATTTATTTAACCCCTTCAGCTTTTCTTCTGGTATCTGCATTTGGTTCTATCTCTTCTTCCCTTCTTCCTCTGCTTTCACACATTGTGACATATCAGACTGTCAGCCCAAATCTGTTCTGGTATATCCACTGAATCAAGATTTTTACAAGATAGTTTTTTCCTTTTTTTTAAAGTTTGGACAGCAAAAAAGTAAATGAAATTCAATATTGCCAACAGGGTCTGAACCACTTGTGAAATGCAGCTGTTCAGATTTCTACAGATGCATCTCAGTTCAGACTGGGAGGGAAGCTTCTGTGCGAGTAAAGCTGGAAGGAACCTGAAGCTATGTCACCAGCATAGCTATGTAGTCAGTGCTTATGTTACTGAAGTAACTCGTGCATTTGACAAAATATGCTGACAGTCTGCCTCAGAAGCTCTGAACACATTCAATTTGTCTGCAGTCAGACCATAGTGTCCCGATTAAAACCCTTTAGCAGGTTCAGATGCTTTAATGCCACTGCACTGCATCCATTTTCCATGTGATGAAGCCTATAATCCTGGCCTATTCCTTTGAAAAGAAGCCTTAAGGTCCTGGTTTAAACAGTCTAAGCTTCTGCAGTCACATGATCATTAAATAATTCATAACCTTTACATCATAGCTTTAATCATTGAAAGTGTACATTCTCCTATTGTAAAATCTGTCACAGTTTGCATTCTGCACATGTACGTGGGAACATTCAAAATGTTTGCCTTCTTACTTCTGTGATCTATTGCTGTATTGTCATCTTCACCTACTTAGTTGTTGACAAACTTGAAACTAAATCTTGTAATCCAACGCCATAGGCAGAATTCCAGACAGATTAGCACAGATCAGCTGAAAGTTTCAATTCAAAGCTTATTTTGTTTTGTAAGTCCTCCAAAAATCTCTGGGTTCATCCTCATTACTGCCACACAGACTCAAAGGAATCCAGGATTGTCCCTTTTTAAAAGTTCTCCCTTCTCTTTTTACAGAGAAAATACACATTCTGCTTCTTGGCAAAGCTTAGCTGTCACTATTCTGTACATGCTGAATTTGAACCATTCTGTGTGTGAGTGCTTTTGTGTATCTATTGTATGGGTGCATATTTCTTTTGGGTGTGTGTGAGCAGTTGTGATTCAATATTTTTGAGGACTGTGTGTATGTGTGTGTTGGTTTGTGTCAGTATTCACAGCAGCCTTCCCAGCACCACTCCCTCTCTGCTTCTGGCTTCTCCTCTAAGGATCTCTAGGAAGCCCAATTTCGTCAAGAACTCCAGCCGCTGACGATCTGTTGGCTGAACCTCGCAGAAGACACCCTGTGAACCTGCACACAAAAACACGACAGCACTTTAGGATTTTAAATCCAATGGTTATCATAGAAAAATACACAACCATAAATATAGGTACTTATTACAAAGTAAATAAGAACATGTTTCTATCAACATATTTCTACAATAAAGATGGAAATTCTCAAACACCTGAGCAGGTGGTAAAATACATATAATTGCTGATAGTGGTGTGAAAACATCAACAGCCAACTTGACATAGTTCTTTCTGTAATTACTGTATTATTTATAATTACTTCTGTAAGTACCATATGTAGACTGTTTTTTTGACTCTGCTTCCACACTTAACAGTTTTCTCATTTTTTCTCACACTATGTTCTCACTTTTGCCTTGAGCCAGTGAGTACTGACAGCAAAAAGGTATGTGAATAATTTCCATTTTCATGTCAGACTATTTCCCCATAGTTCACTCTCTTTTTTTTTTTTTAATAAAATATGTAATTTCTGCTGTTGGGAGGCTGTCAATCAAATGAATAAAAGACAATTATTTGATGCTGTGAAGTAGCGTGGGATCATGGGAGATGTCTGACATGACTCGGGTGGAAATATTGTTTTAAAGAAGTAAGGTATTAAAGCTTTATTATATTAATTTCAGTGATGCATTTTCATGTAAGTCAGTTAATTGCAATGAAATTGCTCCAATAATTAGAACATTCATTTTACTGAAGAGTATAAGACAATAGCAACAGGCAACCAAATAAAATCAGTTGTTAAAATAACCCATTTCTCAACAGTGTTGGAAATGTGTCATATCATAACTTTAAGGTTACTTTTTTCCGAGCTGTACCACACACTCCACACTTTGGCCTTACCGTTGGCCTTAAGTGCAGTTAAAAGGGAGGTCAACAGGGTTCGGCTGACGCTGATGTCCACCAGTTCAGGCAGGGCATCCAGTCGCAGCTGAGAGGGGAAGTGATAAAGCAGAGAGTCTGGGTACTCTCCCTGGTCCTCCTCCATTAACTGGATCAAGTCCTACACAGAGGCAAACAGAGATGTGAGGATATGAGTCATGTTTTTTGTGACTGGGTAATTCCAAAGATCTTCTCATTAAGCAATATATAGTTATTTTTTTGGACACTTCCTCTTGGATATTAATCCGCTGATGCAAAACAGCCTTTTATTTAACTGCAGTGTGGCTGACAGTCATCCAACTAATTGTGAATGTTCCCCATGACGCACAGAGTGGGCACAGCAGAGGCAGCTAAATACAGGTTCACAGATGCTGGCGACTGACTGTGCCTATTGCTCACTGACGTCTCTGATTGGCTGATTTTCATAAAGTCACAAGTTGTTTTGTCATGGTGAGGGACAGTTTTATTAAAGATGAACAATGATGAAACAAAATCATTTAATGTGAGGTACTCTATGTTCATTACTGTGTCACTGTTTATAACATCTGCCTATCCTGCAGTAGCTAATGACGTGATTAAATCTGGTTACACATTCATCAGATCTGTGGACAGTTGGACACATGGCAAATGCTAATATTCATGTGTGACTGACTTCCTACAGGAAACATATTTGAAAAAACATCATAATTTACCCACACTGAATCTATATATTTCAGTAATGTGAGATGAGAATGTGTTTATGCCTGTCTGCTTCATGTGGTTACTCAAAACATCCAAGTATTTACCTGTGTGTTGGGGTGTGTGCTGCCCACTTTGGGTGGGTACTTGTCCCGCATTGCAGGCATCCAGCTGGCTTGGCACCTCTTAGCAAATGACCGTACATCCAGGATGCCCAGAACACAGCCACACACGCCCAGCTCATCCTCCAGGATGAAGCTGTACTCGGGGCACAGAGCCAGGCATGGTCCTAGACATCTGAAGGAGAATTAAAGCTGTCATTTATAGACAACACAACAAGCTTCATGTAGTAATACACCAATGAGTGTCATTTTACTTTGCTTCCATTTGGTGTGTTTTGGACTCACAAATTTTTGAGATTCACCAGCGGTTTTCTTTTTGTTTTTTTTGTTTTTTTAAGTTTTGAACATTAGTTATACAAGAAAACATTCCATAAGATGATATATATTGTTTCTTTAGCTGTCTTGAACACACCTGTCTCCTATGACATCTGGATGAGCAGTACTGGACTCTGTTCCACCCTGAGTCCTCAGGTGAAGCTGGCGCACCATCCGATACAACTCCACCTTCAAAGGTAAAAAAAAAAAAAAAAAATTACCAACACTGACTTAAGAGTCAGTGTCCTTTCACATGCAGATCCGTCTAATTCTCCTAAACTCAAAATCTTTCAAAATGACTACATGATTAACTAAACTTAGTCTAAGTCTTGCAAACAAATGTAGGTTTCAATCTGCAGCTTTTTTCTCTGTGAGATGATTGCTCAAATGGAAAATTTAAAATTCCATGAATGTTTCATGAGTGAGAGTTTCTGCTTGACTTCAAATGATCTTCCTTCTTTGTTTGCTGAAAATAAATGGCTAGTGTGGTTTCTACAACAGTTGCTGAACTACATACAAATAGGATGCTGGACATTGTGTAAATCATGACATTAATTCATGTAGGTTCTCTCACCTTGTCTTTGCTGTGGTAGGGCCTGATGTTATAGAGACGAGAGGTAGGGAAGAGAGGAGGAGGGTGAGTGAAGAGTTCACTGCTGCTGCCGATTGGGAGGAGCATCTACACACACAGATTTGGCAATACAAAAAAAACCAAATTATTGTTATATTACAATACTGGAATAACAATGTTGGCAATGACACAAAAGTAATGAGTAATTTTGAAGTACACGTGGTATAACACTCAACCTACCTGCACCTCTCCAGACACTCCGCCTTTGAACACCCATGGCTCCGACTCCACTCCCAGCAGGTCGGCTCCTGTGGTCTTTCCACACCCTACGGAGAAAAGAACATGTCCTGTGATGAGATGCTGTCATTCCCAAGGAAAAGGCATGAAAGGATATTGGCATGTAGGGGAAATGATCAAAAGTTCAATGTTTTACATCATTACAACTCCTCAAGTGATGTGGGATGAAACACTTCTTCAGTTTTAATGTTGGTGCCATAAATATTTGAAGCACAAGTTGTGAGTTCATCCTTCTTACAACATTACCTATTGAGTTATGCTACTTGTGCTCTGGAAAAATGGTTTGTATTAATAGTATCAGTATCAGTTTTATTTAGAATGCACATATTTTGGATAACATAGATTTGTGCAGTGAAATCCTCTTGTAAACAAGGACTTTACTCACAGTGGAAGCAGTTCCTCCAGGACCCCAGAGTGGAGCTGTCACTCAACACTCGTCCATCTGGGTGATGGAAGGGAGAATAAGAAAAGAAGGGAATGAGATACTACACCTTTAAAAAAAACACAACTAAACTAAACACAGTGTTTAGCCTTGACATCACACTGAATGTTACAGAAATACTAAAGCAAAAAAAAGATTGAATGCTGAAGTAAAATTGTGTTCTCATGTAATTTCTCTGTTCTTACCCAGCCAACATATAAAGGCCTTTGCCATGAGGGCCGTGTTCCTTAGGTCCCATACGTAAGGATAAAGGTCATAGAGCACAGCCCTGTTGGCCCCGCCTACCACACTGCAGTGGAGCTGTGCTATATCTTCACACGACGACAGGAACCTGGACGCTCGGCCACGCCACTCATCCATCTGGAGACACACAGACACAAGGTGAGAGACCCACACTTATCTGAAGCACAGTAACTTCTGTCAGTTGGAGTCTCTTGATCAAACTAATAACGATAAGTAAATTATGTTAAGAGGTAGTGGGGTCATGACATGTTTTCATGACCACTCACAATGAAAATCTAACTGTCCTGACTGGGGAAGAAATCATGTTAATGTAGTAGATTAAAAAAATGATGTAGCTCTTCATAAATGTAGTGTTATAGACTGCACTTATGTTTATGCAAATTATAAAATAACATGGAGGATGCATATTTGGAACTGGGATGATGTGTTTATTGCTTTATACATTGTTAAAAAAAACATGCAATTGTGAATGCATTTCAATTCAGTGAGTGCATTTTTACTACGCAGTAACTCAGTTAAGTGGCTAACAGTTTAATTCACATTATGTTTATGGATATCAAGTCATACCATGCCATGTCATTCTAATAAAATGGCCACAAGGGTAAGAAGAATAGGTCCATTAATATGGAGATGCTACATATCGTGAACCGGTAGGGAGGATGATGTAATAATCTGTTATTTATGTATATGAATAGAGTTTGTCTCCATTTGGTAAGAAAAAGGCAAACAGCCTAAAGTGGCACAATCTTCATCAGTATTAATCCACGCACTGACCTTCTGAGGTGGAGCCTTCTTGCTGTTAGCACTGACCAGGTGGCAGTTTGATTTCAGCCAGGTCAGATCCTGCAGCATTTTTTGGGCAGCGGGTCCGTGCTCATGTGGCAGATAATGCAGACCCACCAGCAGCCGCACCTGGGACTCAGTCAGAAGGCCTTTCCCACTACTGGGTGCCCGACCCTGGGCCTTCTGACCTCTGCCTCCACCAGCAGGGGCTCCAGCCCTGGACCCTGGTGCTTGGTGGTTAGGTTGGCTAGATTGGTTTGACCTCTTCTTTTCCGCTAAATCCCGTCCCTCCCTCTCCCCCTTGACCTTTGTGGGTGACGAGGGAGGTGAACCAGAGTTCAGAGGGAAGACAGGAAGGGGTTTGGCGACAGCAGAGCTCCCTCTGAAGGTGGACGTGCAGTCAGATCTGTCTGGTGTTTTGCACCGAGATGCTGGGGCAGCAGAACGTTGCTCTGCTTGTCTGCTTTGTCGACCTGTGATGACAACAAAAATAAATATTTTCAATTAATAATGTGACTGTACCAACAGAACATGATTTCCTACAGTGCAACCCTTTAAATTTTCACTTGTGTGATTTAAATAAATACACACTGATTTTACTGAGTGTGAAGTGTACTGAAATGTAGTTCAGGTTTCATTCATTTGAAAAAAAATAATGTAAGAAGATGAGATATTCTTTTATTAGTTCCACAAGGGGGAATTCAAGACTTAAAGCAGTGTAGTGGCAAGTAAAGTACAAACAAAGCACACAAGAACAAGAACAAAATCAAAAATAAAGACAAATCAAAATCTGTAAATACTATATGCAGTTGTGCACGTTGATTAGGGATAGGGAGATGGAGAGATACTCATAAGTACACCTACACACACATATCTACACATAATTATATAGACATGTACATATTATGCATATGACTACGGTATTTGCACAGATTATTGCACTGTTTATTGCACAGATTATTTGTAGTGCTAATGTATAATAATCTATTACCTGCTTGCAGTGGTTGGTTTAATTCTTCCATCCAGTCACGTAGTGCAGCAGATAGCGCTCGGTCAGGACAGTACTCACACTCCTCATCTAGAACATATCAGCAAGAAAATCAAAGGCGAATCATGCCTGGACAAAAAAAAAAAAAAAACTAAAAAACCATAACTCAACATAACATAGATGAGAAAGTAGACATTTTTCTTGTTTTATTTAAATAAGTTTTCAACATTCTAGACATCAAAGTTAGTTAGTTCCCCTCACACAAGACTGAATGTACGGTAGTAAAGCCAATACCCCATCCCCCTCCTTCTCATGCAATCATTAAAATTCCTCCTCCATTTCCATCTACATCACAGGCTTTAGCCAGCACTTCATTTCTTTTTTCATCCCCTCACTCACTGCTCATTTCTCCTTCAGTCCCTTCACTTCGTTTCTCCCCCACAGAGGACCGTCTATGCCTTTCTTTTCTTCCTTCATTACACCACACAGTTACTCCTCCATCACCACCTTTCCCTCAGCTATGTCTTCAGAACAACATCACACACTATAATGGTCGTCTATTCTTTTACTTTTCCATTCACCTCCCTTTCCTCTGCCTTTATTCTCAACAATTGAACTATTACAGTAAATGTCAGGCTGTGAATACAAACCAAACCTGAAATTAAGGGGGTGTAGGTAGTATTACTGCTACATTTTGTAGAGGTACAGCCTCAAATTTAACCATTATTATTTTGTGTGAAATAACCCAAATGAAAATTTCAATACACAGAAGCAATTGTTGAAATGTGATAAATTTTCCAGTATAGTATTCACTTAAGTAAATATATTTGTGTAGCAATAGATAAAGCACTATTTAGGAGCGTTTCATCTATTCCAGAGAGACTACATTTAGGACAATAGATGGCCAAATCTAGGAACACAACATCTAAACCATTTTCAACTAGATATGTTATGTAATCCACAAAGTTGTCACTGCCAGGAAAAAAAGATAAAGCAACAGCACTATCTTCCAGTTTTATTACTAGGGAGAATATTTTTATCCAGGCTTGCAGAACTGGAAAACAGTCCAACCAATCTGTCATGTCTACCAAATTTATATACCGTAGTTGAAAAAAGTCAGTTCTACATACCACCTGTTTAAAAAGTTACTAAGATCAATCTCAGAAAAGGTTGAGGTCTAATACATTTTAAGTACATTTTATTTGTAATATAAAGTATATAGCAATAATTCTGGACTCCATTACAAATTGAAACCTCCTTAAAATGTTCTTAAAATCCATATTGTTACTTTACACCTCTACTTCAATTGTAAAATATCAGTGAACTCAAAGCTGATACAAAATTGTATTGATTTTATGCAACATTGCTCTGTTGCTTATTGTATGTTTTATTATATAAAGACAAATTATTATTATTATTATTATTATTATTTTGTTATAACTTGCCAAACAACCCTTACCTGATAATCACCTCTCCAGAGAACAATGAGACTAATTTCACAGGATTGACAGGACGGGTAGAGCCGATATTAACTTCTTAAGTCATTAGTGTTTCCCATAACTTTCTTTTCCTCTTTTTTCTTTAACTTCCTCTCCCTCTTTTTCCTTTATTGATCCCTCACCTTTTCTTTCCTCCTTTCCAGCTCTGTACCAGCTCCCCAGTGTGTGAAGTGGGATGTAGTTGGCTTCAAACTCGCAGTTCGGGTTGAGGAGGAGGCCCCTGAGTCGGCTCCTCAGCTGAGGTTCTCGACCTTTAAAGGGCCCGAGGAACAGACGCCTGGAGTCATAGTCGTTGGCATGCAGGTTGTCCCATATGAGTGGGGGGCGCTGAAGGACAGACTCCACCTCAGCAAGGCAGTCCATAGACAGTTTTCTGGAGATTACTTTACTGCCTGGAATCAAATGAAAGGGGAAATGTTTCAAAACAGAAGCTTCAAGTTTTAAGACACAGGTTTTAACCCTTAAAAAACCAAGCCATTTATTGCTATTTTTCGTCCACTTGGCCTCTCTGTCTATTAATGCATGTATAATCTTTTTTTTTTTTCAGGACAACCTGGGCAATAATAATAATACGTATTCTAAAAAGATGCCACATGAATGGATCAATAGTTATATGAGTATAACAACAAAAGAAAAAACAAAACGGAAATTGAATGTCACTG
>JAPTGZ010000011.1:10966442-10978668 GCA_029814645.1 Fowleria isostigma | reverse complement strand
ATTTATCTGAGGTCATCATTAGGTACATCCTGGGAGGAAATATGTCTACATTTCTCTTATTATTGGGTATAAAAAGCTGGTAAAGTACCAGATATTAAAATAAGCCCAGTTTCATGGAAAGACCCAGCAGTGAAGATGCAACATTTCTTTACTTACCTTTGAACCTCTTCTGGAAATCATGGAAACTCTAAACTTCTTGTCCCTTTTCTGTATAAAACAAACATTTACACTAAGTATAAAGCTACATGTTGGAATATAATGGTGACACATTTTGGATAGTTTTAAGTCATGCCTTGCTTTGACTCCCAAGGCCGTCTTGATCTTCACCACTTCCACCATCGGAGTCCGCCTTCACCTGACAGAGAGGGTTTGACTTTTCATCTGTTCTCAAAACACAGCGGTAACAAGAGGAATGGATGGTTTCTTACCTTCAGTGATTCTCGACGAAGTCTTAAAGTTCCAAGCTTGAAAAAAAAAAAAAGACAACAAACATTCATTAAAAAATCATGGGAAGGAATGTATTTGAGGTGCTCTTTGGAAAAGGGATTCATAAAGTAGATAAACAGGAAGAAAATTCCAAGGCACTTTAAGTATTAAAATGCCTTTATTTTCACGGTACGGTCATGTAGACCTTAAAAAACACTTCAACGTGTTTCGTCTTCCAGCTTTCATAAGGTCTACATATGACCACGCCGTGAAAATAAAGGCATTTTACTGCTTTAAGGGAGTGCTTTGGAGTTTTCTTCCTGTTTGTTATTGACCAATAGTAATTATTTTATCACCTAAAATGTCTGATACTGCTTAGAGTTAGAGAAAGTATGTTTGCACTTCAGGAAAAAAGTAAATAAGGAGTACAAGTAAAAGTTTGACAAAGGTTTTCTTACTGGTTTGAAGTTAGGACTAAGCTCAGGACTGTCCTCAGGCCAGTCTTCAACACAGTGTTCCTGTTGTAAAATGATGAAAAACTAATCATTTATGGTGAAACATTACAAATATTATGCATGTATGACATTCATTTTTACTATGCACACTGTCACGACATTTACAAAGAACATGTACTTCTAATGTTAAAAACACCACATTCTCAAAACATTTTTGTGATGGAGATTATCAGTGAAGTGATTAACCCATAAAGACCAGCGCGACTTTTATATCGAATGAGGCTTTATTGTCATTGCACATGTTCCAAAGCAACAGACATAACAGTTCAGCAACATATCAGTTCCCAAATTAAGTTTTCTCTTTATTTAACCTTTCTTATGTGATTTATCACCATTTATCATGATATTATCCTTTCCATTTAGCATTTTTTCAGGGGAAATCATATATTTTCCTGTCTTTATTTTACTGATCATGTACTTTCATCATCATGCTGAGATTAAATTTCAGGGGTATAATATCAAAAACAGAAAAAAGTTAAGAAAAAGTTTTGTTTTGGTTTTATCTTCAGTAAAATATATCAATAACTTAATATAAAAACAAGTATGTCCATCCGCTGTCACTGATCCAAATTTAACTTTTACTTTTTACTGGTGAATCAATGTTGTAGAAGACAGGGACTGTTTCCACGGTAACTACAGAGCCTCTGAACATCTAAAAGGTCATATCTGATGACCATAAAAAGATAAAACTATTTTACACACATGTATTGATAGGATTAATGGATCAACAGGGATTAAACATACAAACAAACATACAATAAAAAAGAAAAAAGAAAGAAAGAAAAAATCAATAAAAAAATAAAGAAAATGTATTGTTAATTTGTTAAATTCTACTGGTTGTCCTAGTATGGGTTGTGGTCACCTCCACCAATCACAGCCTCTGTTACATTTAAAAAAAACAGAACCTGTTCTAATGGTCATCAAGTCATGTCTTTAGTGAAATAATAGAGGTGTAAAAACTCATCATTAAGGATACTGGGGCTGGGGTCGTCAAATGTCGTCTTTGTAGGGGTAAGAGAATCAAAAATGTAAAAAAGCAATAGTCTTTACCGCTCTTCTAGCTCGTAGGCTAATACTCCTTAAATGGAGGGAAAAACAGCCTCCAACATTTCAGTCTTGGTTTCTGGATCTTTTATATCATTTAACATTAGAAAAAAAAAATCAGATATTCAATAAGAGGATGTACCAATAGATTTCTCAGTACCTGGTAACCTGTTTTGAATCACATAAAAAAGGTAGATCCTTCCAGAATAGTCTCATTAATAATGTGACTAATATTTGAGTCTCTTATTTTTTTATTTATTATCTTTTTTTTAAAACAGGGTGGGAGTGTTCATGGGTTTGGGTATAAAAAAAGTGATGACTGTATTGTGCTTTTGCCTGATGACCTGATGTGTAATAAAAAACCCTCATGATAGACGGAGTTTTAACATAACTCATGTTGCTTCCTGCTTCATTTGATTCTGAATACTTCATCTTTATTCTATTCTGAAACATACCTGCCCGATAAGGAGGATGTCCTCAAAGACGACGTAGTTCTCAGGCTCCACAGGTTTAACTTCCTGTTTAACAACAAAGATGATCAGAAAACATTATCCAATCCAATCCAACCTTATTTATAAAGCACTTGAAAATAACCACAGTGGACCAAAGTGCTGTACAGAAAGTTAAAAGCACAGTAAATATATCAGAAAAGCATTAAGAAACAATAAAATCAACAAATTATTCATTCATTCATCCATTCAACATTAAGGTCTTATTCAAAATGTAGTTCAACACATACAATTGTTGCTTGAAATCCATGTAAAACTCTGACTAAGGCATTTGAATGAATCTTAAAACAGCACGTGTACCTGAGGTTTCGGTCTGCGGCGGATACCTGGGAGTGGTTTGAAGGCTGGTTTAGGCAGAGCTGGTTTAGGAGGCAGTTTGAGTAGAGCTGGTTTAGGAGGTGGTTTTGGCACGACTGGTTCAGGGTCAGCCTAAACACAGTTCGCAGACAAGCCTCATTAACGGCTCAGCAGGTTACACAGAATCTACATACACAGGAGGGTTAAAGCGTGGGATGTACCGGCGTTACAGGCTGGGGTGGCTTTTCTGGTGGAGGGGGTCTCTCTGGCTTCTGGACCCGTGGTGGTCTAGTTCTTGGGAGAGGTCTAGGGGGTCGTCTGAAGGTCTGAACCTGAATGTTTGAACATTAAAAAAAAAAAAAAAAAAGTTACTGAATTTTTTTTTTTTTTTCCCTGATTAGCATTGTTAACCCCACAAATGTAATAAACCACAAACATAATAAAAATTTGCAGCTTTTAATGTAATAATCTTACAAATATCATAAGTCTCCTACTACAGATGTAATCCCTCATTTTCATTTTCCCAGTGTGCTCCACCCCTCTCCATTGTTTTCATAATCATATCCACACATTTGATTTATGTATTTCAAACATAGGCTTCAATTAAACTTTTTTTTTTTTTTTTTTTAAATTGCATCTTTATTTGGAAAGTACATGTAAGCACAACAGTTTAATTTCTATTTATTTATTCTATTTTTAAACATGCATCATCATTTGTCAAGGCATAAGAGTTCAAAAAGTCCTAAGTTATGGCCGTAGAACAGTCTTCGTTTGTCCTTAGTGTCCATTCTCTTTTAGTAGATTAGAAATTCACAAGATTTTTAATAAAAACAGAATCATTTGAAGCACAATTATCAGCTTAGTTGCAGTTTTGCCCAAATGCTTCTATTAAATTTAATGAGAATAAATCATATCTAGTTCATACTGACGCTTTTATTATAAAACCTTAACAACATTTGTGTCCATTCTGTTTTGTTCCTTGACGTATTATTTGTAATTAAACACTCATTATTCTGAATTAGTACCATGTGGAGTAACATCAATATTTGATCATTTTTGAAAAGGTAAGCATCCAAAGGACAAGAATAAATGGGAAGAAAGATGAATGAATATTCATGAATGCATGACTTAAATATATGTGATGCACTCATTTATTACATTTGAGGAAGTTATTACAATTTTGGAAATGTAATAAATCCCCACAAAAGTACTAATTATTATGTTTGTGGTTGGTGACTATTATTAAGTTTGTGGGAAAATTATTAAAAGCTGCAAATTTTTATTATATCTGTAGGGTTAACAGGTATCTTAAATTACATGGGCATGGTCAAGCGGTTATGCAGGGTAAAAAAAATTATCAGATGATAATGAGTCGCCCTATATTTAATACAACATATACATATATAAGTGTAACACATGGATGGAAAGGATATTTCTAGTACTGTGAGGTCGTGCTAAGAAATTTGTCAATTTCAGCCATTTTTACTGAAATGTTTATGGAAAATAGAGTAAAAAAAAAAAAAACGCATCAAAAATTGCTAAGTTTGTCAGCATATCACATGTTGCCGTTTTCACTTAAAACTGCCAAAATTAACATTACCATAGTGTCAGGTATATTGTTGACTACAACTCCTGCAACTTTGGTGTCAATAAATTAACAGGTCTAGGATTGGGGGATATGAATATGAAGGGAAGTCTGGTTATGGAGGGTAAAGTGAGTTAATGTAGGGTAAATTCTCAAGTACAATTCAATTCATTATTTGAGAACTATAGTCTTATACTCTCACATTGTTTTTTTTATTTACTATATGCATATTTATTCTACTTTCTATATTTTCGAGTCTTTTATATGCATAATTATTCTATCATCCATATTCCATAGCTTTTAAATATATGCACATTTACTATATCTTGTAAATATAGACATTATCCTGTTTATATAGTGCCTGTTGTAATCATTGTTGCTGCCTGCTGATCAAATTGCACTGAAATTTCATTTTTAAAAAATCTGGAATGACAAGTAACGTCTAAGTCTAAAATTTAAATTCTCATGTCCTCAAGACCTGTAATCAAAATGATCTGTCAAGTACAAATGATTTAATATTATCCCGATATCATGCCTGGAGTGAATAAGTATAAATAATATTTAAACCTATAATCATTAAGGTTGAGATATGAACCAGTACTCTCATGGGCAAGTAAATTACGAGACAAAAATATAAATATGGACATCAAATATAGTCTTTATAACAATGAAAATCAATTGGCTCCGTTTTTGTTTTTTTTGTAGACATCATTTAGAAACAGGAAAGTTAGTTTTAGGACTCCCAAACAGTTATATATCAGCTCCAAATGACAAATGTCCCTTTATCCACTGTATGGTACCAGCTCCAGTCTGTTTGGTACAGTGCCGTCACTTTTCCACTACAATTGATATCACCACAGTCGAGATGTCATTTTTAGACAACATAGGCCTCACTCAGTTTAATAAGCAGTAACAACAATGGATGATATGGAGGTGATGATGTACTTGTTGCTCGGTTTGTGGCATTTTGTCACGGAAAAGGTCAAATGAGAGAGAGATAGAAATGGATACAAGTAACGAGACAAAACACACTTGAAAAGCAAAGGAGAGAATGAAATCCGACATGGAATAAGGTACATCTCAAAAAATTTGAATATCATGAAAAAGTTCATTATTTTTTGTCCCTTGTGTCAGAAAGTGAAACCCATATTGACAGAGTGAACTATTTGAAGCCTTTATTTCTTGAAATTTTGATGATTATAATGAAATTCTTAAATTCAGTGTCTCAGAAAATTTGAATATCACGTAATATCAATTAAAAAAGGATGTTTTATACAAAGTGGTTGGGTTTGGTTGCTATATCTGCTGGTGTTGGTCCACTGTGTTTTCTAAAGTCCACAGTCAACACAGTCATCTACTAGGATATTTCAGAACACTTCATGCTTCCTTCTACTGACCAGCTTTACAGAGATGCCGATTTAATTTTCCAGCAGGACTTTTTACCTGCCCACACTGACAAAAGTACCAAAGGCTGGTTCATTGACCATGGTGATACTGTGTTTGATTGACCAGCAAACTGGTCTGACCTGAACTCCACAGAGAATCTATGGGAAAGAGGAAGAGGAAGATGAGAGACCCCAGACCCATTGATACAGATGACCTGAAGGACCTATCAAAGACACCAGGGCTTCCATTCACCTGAGCAGAACCACAGGCAGATCACCTCCAGGCCACGCCCACAATGATGCAGTAATTCATGCAAAAGGAGGACCGACCGAGTATTGAGTGCATATAAATGAACATACTTTTCAGAAGCCTGACATTTCAGTTCAAAACATTCTTTTTTAAATTGATTTTATGTCATGTTCAAATTTTTTGAGACACTGAATTTGGAGTTTTCATTATCTGTAAGCCATAATCATCAAAATTTTAAGAAATAAAGGCTTGAAATAGTTCACCCTATGTGTAATGAATCTATATAATATATGGGTTTCACTTTCTGAAATGAGTGACAAAAACTATTGAACTTTTTCATGATATTCTAATGTTTTTAGATGTACTTGCATATGATATGAAGCTGAAGACCAGTGGATAAAAGTTGCCAAGACATGACATCTGATGGTAAGATAATGCTTTATATACAATCGCAGAAAAAATTATTAGACCATCAGGAATTAAAATGAACAACTAAAGATATATTTGTTTGGACAAATATAATAACAGAAATATCTCATAGTTTAATTTCAGAGCCGATATCTATCCATTTTCCATGGTTTTATAGATAATAACCAAAATCACATCAGTTCTTACATCAGTATCTATGACATTGTACTGACAAAAACAGTGCATTTATTCATTCCATGTTTTCTTTTCTGTCTGTTTTAGTCACATAATACATAAGTTAGTACTTGATTGCATAACCATTGTCTAATATTTTTTTTCTGCAACTGTATGAGACTGAAGATCACTGGATAAGAGCTGCCAAGAGAGGATGTCTGATGGTGAGATAATGCCTTATATACAATAGACATCGCATTAAATGGTGTGGTGTATGCAGACCAAGCCACAAGTAAAATGATAGAGACCTTCTGAAGATCTTTTCTGCCATCACTCTTGTCGGTGTATGTTATTTGCATTATGCCTCGCATACGTGTGACAACACTCTCTCTGACCAATTAGTGGCTGGCAGTGAAATTTAAGCACCGACTCAGCCCGGATAGAACCTTTCACAAAAATAAGAGTACAGCTACCAGGTACAATCCCCAGTGGAAAAGCGCTAAAAAAGTGTAGTCAAGTCGTGCTGGAAAGGTGCAGTGGAAAAGGGGCAAAAATAAGTCCATCTTAAAGGAGTTATATTATGCTTTTTAAAATTTAATTTTGCATTTTAAAACATTTCCTTGTAGTCCATATAAGTTATAAATGCTACAGTAAGTTTGGGTCTGAATTCTTCATTAATGAAACTCCACACGTCCATCTTCAAGTCCATTTTTGATGAATGAAATGAAAATGAAAACAGGTCGATTTGAGCGCTGGCCCTTTAAATACAATGACCCACTTTATCCCCCACTCCATCCAGGATGTTGACTATGTGTTCCACCATTTTTTGTAGTTTTCAGGATACACTATGCTGGTCTAGAGATAACGAAAAACTATAATTTATAATTAATAATGGTAAAAATGGAAAACTGTCCTTCAGCCTCATAGGTCTGAGTCAAGAGTCTGACCTGCAGCAACAGGACAGCAACGAAGAACCGGTAAGAACCATGACTTCTGATAATAATTTTACCACAGTCACTCAAGTTCAAAAGGTTAACCTGGGAATCCCTCAAATGCACTGAAATCATAATCTAACTGGCCAGTTAAGGTGTTGAAGGTCTACACATCTCTGTCCTATATTGGTGTGTATAAATATTAGCTGCAAATGTGCTTTAGGTGTGTTTAAAACCAAACCGGGAATTAGCAAATGAGCTAATCACTGAAATCCCAATCAGACCAGCCAGTTAAGGTGTTAAGGTCTAGACATGTCTTTCCTAAACGGGTGTGTAGAAATAATGAATGTGTTTAAAACTGAACTGGAAATTGCCAAATGAGCTAGCGTAGCATCCACCTCCAGCAGTAAAAATACCAGGAAATTGCTTCGGAATCACTGAAATCATAATCAGACCGGCCAGTTCAGGTGTTAAAGGTCTAGACATGTCTTTAATGGATGGGTGTGCAGAAATATTACGTGTAAATACGCTTTAGATACATTTAAAACTGAACTGGGAGTTAGCCATATGGACTAAAACCACCACTGCTGATGTCGTACTGAGCCATGTTCAACGAAAGTCTTGACCTTGTTTGTGAGGAAATGTAGCTACGTAACTACAGATAAAATGAAACAAACTAAGAAGAAATTAAAACAGGCTGTAGAAATCCACTCGATATCAGCCAAAATGAATATAGATAGATCTGCAACACCTGGAGAGTTCAATCTCAAACTTTATGAACTATTAGATCCCCAAATGTATAAATAAATGTACCAAAGGCTAAGAAAAGTGGGTTTAGCATAATATCACTCCTTTAAAGGTTTTTTTTTTCTCTTCACCCAACATGTTCATAACCCCCTATGTAAAAGAATTAAGTCAGATGTACATACGTGAGTCATTTCAGTTGGAGACGGGCTGGGGGACTCGGACAGACCTGAGGCCTGGCTGAAGGGAGTTGGCTGTAGAACGTTGTACCTGGTTCTCCGAGCAGGCTCAGGAGTCTGGATGTTTAAATGAGACCCGAATGGTTCTGGTTCCAGAGGATCCAGTGAGTCGTTGGTTACAGAAGACAGCTGCAGGTCTAAACTATTTTCTGCTGCGAGGTTGAGTGGAGATGCAGCGTGTGTCGCCTTGGTGTCTGGTGTTATCTTTAACATGTCGTTGGCGTTAGCGGTCCATGACGGAAGAGGCTGAAAGATGTCTGCAGCTGAACTGTCTCTGAAAGGGTCAGAGGGTTTTAAGGGAGTGTCACCGAACGGGTCGTCCACACTGGATGTGTCTTGGAATAAACTCCTTGTGATTGGACTTGGAAAAGGATCCACTGTGTTTGTGGATGAAGTGGAGAAGATGTTGAGCTTTTCATTATAAGACGGTCCGAAAATATCAGTCTCTTTAGCGGAAAGGACTGGTTTGCTTTCTCTGATGTCAAAGAGTTCTTCATTTTTACTTGAAACGGACTGAAATAAATCTGCGTCTGTGGTTGTGGCATTATAAAATGGGTTCCCCACGTTCGGCTGCGGAGACTGGAACACATTGTCTTCTTCACTTAGAGGAGATTTAAATGGATCCACAAAAAGACTCAGAGGTTTATCGACCTCATCAGCATGTGTAGCATGGAGTAACTCCTCTGTTTTAGCGGGATAGAAAGGATTCCCTACTTTCTCTTTGAGCTGGTCGGTGGGTTTGGAGAGGTTTTGTGGCTGAAATAGGTCTGTGGAGTTGAGGGTCACGTCTCGAAAACCTCCATTTGAGGACTCATTCTGAGGTAATGCTGATGCCTGGAAGATGTCTCGGATCGGATTAGGAGTAAGCGATGGGAACAGGTCTTTTGGGGGATCAAAATGTGATGTTTGATGTTCTGCAATGTCCATATCTCGTTCAGTATCCATAGGTGAACTCTGAAGTTCAGGTGGTGGGAGGAGGATGGAGTTAAAGTTCAGTTCCTCTGAAGTTTTCCTCCCTGTGTCCTGCAAGTATCCTTTACTGCCCGTTTCCTAAAATAAAACACATGGTCATTAAGGAGAGGGTGAGCATGTCAAGGTGTAAAAACAGTACTTATTACACTTACCAAATAATAGGAATAAAAGGGATTCATTCTGTCCAATCTCGCAGAGACTCCATTCTGTTAAAGACAGAAAAATGAGACAGGACAGTGTGATGGACATCTGATCGAATAAAGGGAGAACAACACAGGGAAATCTGTCTGTCAGTTTATTTGATGTCTGCGCAGAAAGACCGAAAACCCATGAAAGTGTCAATCAAGAGACTGCAGATCATTGTTTGGGGTTTTATACGTCCCAAAACAGAATAGTCAGTTTGGTTAAGATACTTTCCAAGCGAAAACGGGGGAAAAAAAAAAAAAGTCAGTAGCTGGGTTACTATTACTTTCAGAAATGTGAAAATGCCAGAAAACTGGAAATGGTAACACAGACATGTTGCAAGAACTGTCAAAAATCGCAAAAAAAGTTTTTAACATTCTCATGAGGTGGTTTTTGAGACATTTCGGTATAGAAGTATTGCACAAAAGTGTAATGAAACAGGGTTCAGAATCCTCTTTATGTGGCCCCTGAGGTGATTATGACAGATCAGTGATAGTGTTGAAGCAATTGAAAATTCTAAGTAAGAAGATTGCTATGAATGGAGAAAGGAACACAGGAAGTGCTTTTGGTTTACAAGTGAGAAAATAAGAACAATGGCACTTAGACAACAATTTGCCAACAGCAAACAGGTAAGGCATTGTTCTGCCCACAACAGAAAAAAGGCCAATAAATGTTGTAAAACAGACACATTACACTACAGTATCATTTAAATCGTATCATGTTGTCAGGCTGTTCTGATCGTTTGTGTTGTTATGCCCATGTTTGAATACACCTTTTAGTGTGTGAGTTCTGTGAACACTTTTTATTGGTGTTTTTTTTAAGTCACTTTGGGGATAGCAGTGGTCACCAGTCTCCGGTTATTTTGGGGGGTCTTGAGCTGAAATGTTTGGGATCTCTTGCTTTAAAACACATAGCAATAATTTGTGCATTTCCCTCCAAACGAAGAAAACAAAATATCATAAATCACATTCTCGTCCACAGACACTAATGCTTGGCTCAGTTGTGTAGCCCTTACAATAACTAAGCCGGATCATGAACAGTTTTTGCTGCCTCATTGTTGAGCAACATTTAATTTTAGAATTCGACATGACACCAAACACTCATTGTGTGGCCACACACAATCTTCAAATTACAGAGATGACATGACAAAGATCTACAAAGAACAAAAGAAGAGAAAGGGTGTGTATATAACCTGTGCTGCAGCAACAGGAAGATGGCCATCATCTGTTTTCAGCCCATTCTGAGGACAAAGACGGTTTATTACATATTAACATGCAACTTTAAAACAATGATACTATCAGGCTAATGTGTAGTTTCTTCTTTTTGGATGATTGACCCACAGATGCCTGAACTTACCTGTCCTAAATGTGGCTCAGGCTTATCCATCACATCTGTAGCAGCAGCTGAGACATGACCGACCTGTGGAACAAAGGTCAATGATAGTGACTGAATGACAAAGCATACTGAGGAGGAGAAGCGTGGGAGTCACGCCTCGTCCTCCGCATTCATTCCAAAACAACCTGCACTGAAAGTCATGAGTTACTTTGAAAAAAATGTAAACAAAAATATGACAACAATCCTGTGCGCTGAAAAGATCCAGAAAGCACTGACATGTGACTTTTCATCAGTTTTACTTTGACCATCAGCCTGAAATGAAAGCTGCTGTTATCGCTGATCTGTAACCTGGATATTTTCAGAGATTCACAGATGAACTGGAGTCAGAGCGGCTCCACAACACTGACACCTTTACAATAAAGTACATGTTTATGGTAATTAAAATTGAAACGGTAACACTAACTGTCAGGAATTTTACCGCAGTTTATCGTGATACCAGTAATTGTTACATCACTTGTGGATATACAACAACGAAAAATGTCAATGTGTCAATCAACTGTATCAATAATGTCAGTGTGTCAATCTCATAATTTCCAAATATGAACAGCATGATGTAGAGGACTGTTTAAATACCAGTTCTAATTGAACAGGGACATTTATTGGTTGGTTCATGGATCAAACACATGCTGTGAATTTTGCAGTCAGCTCCTTGTTAGAGAACAGACAGTTGTGTAAAAAGTCACAAAACATTGGACATGTGCATTCAAAAGTTTACAAAAGGTCACATTTATCAATAAAGGTTGTCTAAATCTAAGTCTAAACCATGTAAATGGTTATAGATATTACTATACAGCCTTGGAAAAAATTATTAGACCATCAAAAACCATGGTTATGCAATCCAGTACTAACTCCTGTGTGTATCATGTGACTAAAAACAGACAGAAAAGAAAACATGGAATGAATAAAAGCACTGTTTGTGTAAGTACAATGTCATAGATATTTATGTAAAAACTGATGTGATTTTGGTTATTACCAAGAAAACCACAGAAAATAGATATCAGCTCTGAAATTAAACTCTTATGAGCTATTTTTGTTGTTATCATCCAAACAAATGTACCTTTAGTTGAACCAGGCATTAAAATAAATTGAAGAAAACATAGGGTGGTCTAATATTTTTTTCCCGTGACTGTAGTTACTATTGAGCACTGACAGGAAGTCATATATATGG
>JAPTGZ010000011.1:10367093-10377461 GCA_029814645.1 Fowleria isostigma | reverse complement strand
TAGTTATTAAAAGTGTGTTAATCCTTTGAAGGTTAGCCAAATTAGCTAAATGTTAATCAGTTACAAGATACAGCTAGATTAGATTAAACAAAATTCTAAAGAGAGAACAATAATTATTATTGTCATAATTAATTAATATTTTTATTAACCTCATATAAGTGTGTGTGTATTCTAACATTAGGCTATAAATAAGGGTAAGTGAAACATGTAGATGAAATGTTACTGCAAAAAGAGAATCACCCATTATTATTATTATTATTATTGCATGTGTGCATGTGAAACTGTGCGACCACAAATAAACTTCCACACTGAACCCTTGTCATAGATTTAATTCACAATTTTTTTTAACATGTCACAGAAAAAAAGAACAAAAAAGAAAAAGACTTCACATGTTTCTTCCATTTCACATGAATAAAAGTGTTTCAATTTGGCGCTGCATTCTTGTTTTCGCACAAAACGACAAGTCATACAGTCGCGGAAAAACTTATTAGACCATCAAAAGTCATCAAAAACCATGGTTATGCAATCAAGTACTAACTCCTGTGTGTATCATGTGACTAAAACAGACAGAAAAGAAAACATGGAATAAATAAAAGCACTGTTTTTTCAGTACAATGCCATAGATACTGATGTAAGAACGTATGTGATTTTGGTTATAATTAAAAAAAAAAAAAAAAATGGATAAATATCAGCCCTGAAATTAAACTATTATGAGATATTTTTGTTGTTTTTATTATATTTATCCAAATAAATCTACCTTTAGTTATACCAGAACAAGAAATAGAAGGAAAACATAGGGTGGTTTCATAATTTTTTCCGCGACTGTATGTTAAATTAAAGGTGTTTTAACTTCTAACTGCCTTAACCCATAAGGACCCAGTGTGACATATGTGTCACTTCCCAAATAAATGTTTCTTTATATTTAACTGTCCTTAAGCGGTTTATCACTATTTATTGTAATATTTTCTTCTCTGTGTTGTGAAAATCAGGTATTTTCCAACATCTAATTTACTAATCATGTTGATGTTTATAAAAGTTTACAGTAAAAATTAGGATTATTTTATCAAAAACAGAGAAAACTGAAGGAAAAAGTCACTTTTTCAGCAAATAACTGAACATAACCCCAGTGTGTCCATCCACTGTCATTGATCCAACTGCATTGGTTTTACTGGTGAATCAATGTTGTAGAAGATGGCGGTGTTTCCATGGTAACTACGGAGCCTCTGAACGTCCAAATGACTCATATCTGATGACCATGAAAAATAAATAACTGTATTTTACTCCAATAATTGACATGTATTAGTGGATCAACAGGGATTAAACAGTTTATATCAATAGTTTTAGTAGATGGTGGATGTTTGGTCTTTATGGTTAAAAAAAGGTTAAATATAGAGAAAATTTAAATTTGGGAACTGACACAAAAGTAATGCTGGGTCTTTATGGGTTAAACTCGTTCTCTGTTGTTTCTTTTGTCCTGCAAAGTCCGTAACCCTCCAAAGACCACCTCTGCAGGAACGCATTTAAAGACCACATTCCTACCTGGTGTTATTCATTATCTCGGATTGTCTGAATTTATGCTCGGCAGCTGCTAGGTGGTGCGGTCTCACACAGATGGATGTGGTCCAGCATGCCCATAAAACATTTCAGGGCTGGTCGGACACAGAACTGCCTGGTGTGTTAATGAATTAGGGCTACGGAGAGTGACTGATGACCGTTTCACGAACAAGGTCAAGGCTAATGTCAACCACCAGTCCACCGCTACGTTCCCTGTACGCCGTGAACATCTGCACTTTAACCTCTTCTTTTTTTTTTTTTAGTCCAAACCAGGAGAAGTGCTATTAAAGTTAACATGAGTGGGGAAAAACATTCCCATGTGCAGACGGACATTCCTTCGCGTATCACTCGGTTTATGGGAAGAAGAAGAAGAAGAAGAGGGGGGGCGCATCATTCAGTTATTAAGCTTGTTACAATAAAAAAAAAAAAATTTAAAAAATGGCTGGTGACAAGTATGAAACAAACATAAATACAAAATATCCGGTATATACAAAGTACGCCAAGGTTTTGGTCTCTTTAACCATTCAACACAGTATTTTCAAATGCTTTCCCCAGCATTAGTATGTGACTGCAGAGTGTTTTTAAGGGATGTTTGCTTACAGTTTCCTTACACCCACTGCTGGCGTGAGCTAAAAATGCATAGAAATCCCTTTGACACAGTTGACAGCAACAGTTACCGACAGTGATATGCAAGTGAAGCCTGATGAATTTGCATAAAAGAGACCTCGGAGTCAAGTTTCGCTACCTAAAACAAAGGCACAACGCTTCTACCGTCACTACCAGGGCCGTTTCTTGCTGTAGGTCAGTGGTTCTCAAACTGTGGGGTGGGCCCCCATGGGTGGGCGCGAAGGCTTGGGATCACTTCTGGTGTTATTTTTTGTTCAGATTAGAACACGCACAGTTTGTACAGTTCGCACTTTAATGTTCTGAGTAAACGGGCTCATTGCAGCTCCTGATATTATTGTTAAAATGTTCATCTTTGTTATCAAAATTAGTTCATTGTTCTAAAAAAACAACAACTTTATTGTAAGATAATTGCACATTTTCTATTTTTATTGGTATAAATATTGTCTCAGGGACCAGTCTTGTTGAGTTTATTTCTATTATTAAAAAAAAATCTAAGTTTTTTTTAATATGGGCGGCTGTGGCACAGTTGATATAGAGGGGGTCGTCCAATGATTGAAGGTCAGCGGTTCAAATCCTGCCTCTAACTGTCCATATGTTGAAGTGTCCATGGGCAAGACACTGAACTGTCACTGGAATTGCTCCCAGTGAGGCCTGGTAGCGCCTTGCATGGCAGCAGCCGCCCACCGGTGTATGAGTGTGTGTGTGAATGGGTAAATGTGAGGCTTGTATTGTAAAACGCTTTGGGTGCCATTAATGTGCAGGGAAGCGCTATATAAGTACCAACCAGTTACCATTTAAAGTTAAGTATTTTTACAATATTGGCGTTTCTTTCAACAAAAGTTATTTTTGCACCACTGGTACAATGTTGTTGGGGCTGAAGGGGGGCCTGGAGATTTTTCCCCCACAGAAAAAGATTAAGAACCACCGCTATGGGTGAACTAGGCGAATGCTTAGGGCCCCCAAGCCACCAGGGGGCCCCAAAGCTTCATGTTCGGCCTCATTTGATTAAAATTCATTTATTACATCCCTTATATACTTAAAAAATAAACATGATATAAATAAAATGAACTCCAATGATAAGCTGTGGCTGTTTTTTTGTGACATTATTAGGTCATATTCATTGGATCAAACGGTCACACAGTTAATGACATAGGTATGATGACAGGTATGATGGGAATGATTGACAGCTACCCACCTACCATTCCCCTTAGCGAAAGTATTAACCCATAAAGACCCAGTGCTACTTATGTGGTAGGTCCAAAATAGTTTTTTTTTTTTCTCTATATGTAACTTTTCATATATGATCACCATTTATTTTAATATTATCCTCTGCATTTTGTGGTTTTACACTGAAAATCAAGTCTTTTCTTATATTTAATTGACTGATCATGTAGATGTTCACAAAAGCTCAAATAAAAGTTGAGCGTTATTCTGTCAAAAACTGACTTTTTCAGTGAAGATATCATCAACTGAACATAAAAACAAGTGATTCCATCCACTGTCGTTGATCCAACTCCATGGGTTTTACCTGTGAATCAATGTTGTAGAAGATGATGGTGTTTTTACGGTTACTATGGAGCCTCTGAACATCCAAATTGGTCATATCTGATGACCATGAAAAGATGAATAACTGTATTTTACTCCAATTATTGATGGGATTAATGGATCAACAGGGATTAAACGGTTTATATCAGTAGATGGTTTTGGTTGCTGGTGGATGTTTGGGTCTTTATGGGACGAGCAAAACAAACATAATGGCATAAAAAGGAAGTTATCTTGACGATTGTTGTATTTTCTTATTTAAAGTAAACATTTTAAATAAACACTCAAAATCTGTTTTATTTATAGACATATAGAGGACTGTTGTTTTCCTTGTATTATAGTTTAACGTGCCTGAGCGGCTCAACTTAACGTGTTTAATTCTAACTGTAGCCGGTTGTACTCATGAAGTGGAATACATTGTGGCATCTTCATAAAACATCTAAAGGGTTAAGAATCTCTTCATTGCAGTTTGACAAACCGGGGGGGGGGTTTCCCAAACAGCATCTTACCTGGGCCCCCCATGAAGCTAGAAACGGCCCTGATCAGTACATTGATTTCCAAGGTTTGGCTCCAGCTCAGAAATGCTGAAATAAATCAATGATGAAATACATTATGCTCAGATATTACATTTTTTTTTTTTTTTACCGTATAGTTGAGGAGGGTAATATTTTATAATTATTTTACCTAGTGCAATTATGAAGCAAGTCAGTCTTGTGCTATGTGGTCAGTGTATGCAGCTTCGAAGCAGTTTTTTCTTTTCTTTTTTTTTTTTACCACATAACAAACCCCCATCCCCGAAGAGGTCAGTGGTTTTCAGTGTCCCATCTCCACCTCAACAGTAATATCCAAGTGTGTTCAAAGTGTGGGCAGTTCCGTACTCACACAGGGTAAGAAAAATCCCGTACCAGGCTCATTATTCACCCCTGCTTACCTCTGAAACAGTCTGTTTATGTAATTGTCAGTCCCCTCTCCTCTCTGTTTAAACAAGGGTCTTGACCCCGGGCGAAGGGTTAGGAACTCCTTGTTTATCATGAGCCCCAGAGATCCAGTGGTAGCAGTCAGTGGCGTTCTTGTTGCGTGGCTGGACGGCACATCGGGTGCAGTAGACGATGCCCAGTGCCACCATCACCACAACAAATATGCAGATGGGTACCAGGAGGCCCACCAGGAGCCAAGTGCTGCTCTGTATCTCCTCCCTGTTGTTCTGGACCGAATCCAGATTGTCACCGCTCTCCACACCCACACTCGGGGAGGTCTGGGAAGGGGTAAATTTGGTGGGAACAGCCGGGTCATGGGACTGTGTGATCTCCTCGAACTTATCTTCCATTTCCCCCCATTCCTCCTCTGGGAGTTCGGAGGTCTCCCTAAGGGGGTAGTGGTCTTCCTCTGCCTCATTGTGGTAGCTGGGAGCTGTAGGAATGTGGAGGTCTGTGACTGAATCCTCTGGATTTCCTGGTTTCTGGCTCGTAGTGATGAATTCAGCCCACCAATTCCAAGCGCCCTCAGAGATTGTAGAAGTTGAAAGAAAAGGGAGAGCTGTGGTGGTCTCCTCCTCTTCCTCCTCCTCCTCCTCTTCTGCCTCAGCATCATACCAGTCTGTTGTGAAGCTAGTTGTGGATGGAGTCATCGTGGATGGAGTTGTTGTGGATGGAGTCGTAGTGGGGACTGTGGTTGGAAAAGTGTCCGGTTCAGCCTGAACTGGATATTTCTGCCCCCACTCCAGCCAGTCTACTTCTTGGTTACTTATGTCTTTCTCTTCTTCTTTGGTGGCCTCTGTTGGAAGGTTCAGCACTGCTTCAAAGGGCAGTTCCTCCTGAGGGGCACTGGTGACCCAAATTACATCAGAATCCAAAACTCTGGGAGGGTCCGTCAGCCAGTCCAGAGATTGCTCAAACTCCGGCGTCCAGTCAGTGTGGTCCTCCTGCGGGTTCCAGTGGTAGTCCACAGGGTCCCATACCGGTCCAGGCTGGTGAGTGGCCCACAGGAAAGGAGGCGTGACGACAGATTGATCACCCCCTTCTCCAATTTTCCGGCAGGAAAAGAAATCAGACATGAGCTCGTAGCCTTCCTCACAGTAGCACTCAAAGCCCCCGTCATAATTCACACACATCTGCTCACAGGTCCCAGGGATCTGGCACTCATCTGTGTCTTGGCATCGGCTGGGGTCCTCAGGTAGTGGGGAGAAACCCAGATGGCAGTGGCATATATGAGAGCCCGGAGTGTTTTCACAAGCATGCTCACAGGGGTCATTTATGCACTCATCTACATCGTCGCATTCACTCTCTTCGTCTAAATGATAACCCTCCCGGCATCGGCATTCAAAGGTCCCGGGAGCATTCACGCAAAGCTGCTCACAAGGACTCTGAAGACACTCGTCCACATCCAGACAGCCACGTTCATCTGGTGCAAGCATGTATCCGTCAGGGCAGGCGCAGCGACCTCCGTCTGCAAGGGGCAAGCACTCAAATTCACATTGTGCCTTTAAACAAACATCTTCCAGTTCACAGCTCTGTCCGTCCTCTCCAAGTTGGTAACCGGCACCACACTCACAGTAGAAGTGTCCACCGGTCTGCCTGCAGAAATGCTCACAGCCACCATTCCCATCTTCACACCAGTTGTGTTCGACCGGGGGGCTGGAGCAGAGAGGGGGATCTCTGGACCACCCCGCCGTGCCGTCGTCTTTCAACATACACAAAACTGACTGTTCCTCCTTAGTGCCGGTAGGACAAGGTACAGTAGCAACCGATCCAAAAGGTATGTGAGTCAGCAGTGTGCTTAAAAGGTTAAACGGCGTGGTGTAGAGGGCATTTCCGGCCCCTTCACTTAACAAAGCAGGGCACATTTGTCTGTAGTTGTAGTGGCAAAGGTACCCATCAACATGTATGGAGCAGGAACCGTCCAGCCATTTAAAGTTGTCGGTGGGCTCCAGAGTATCGTAGCCCATAACCACACAGCGCGGCACTGAGCACATACTAGAGGAGTCCTCTTTCAGCCAGTTCGTAAACTCCGTATCCTGATCACCTGTAGTCCACGAGAAGCCCCGAAGCGGACGAGTAGTTGTGCACTGGCGCGGTTGGCGTTGGAGCCCGATCCATACCTGAACCTTGGTGCGTGAGTGTCGCAGGTCCACGGTGGAGAAGAGACTGGCGATGACGTTGGCCTCATCCTTACGTTTGATGGTAGCTAGGTTGCCCCCTTTGTCTTTGCAAGCCCTCCATGAGTCCAGGAAGCTCTTGCGTTGAAAGTAAACCACATAGCAGCCCTCTTCGTTGCACAGTGCATCCCTCTCTCTCAGGTCCTGGCCAAAAACAGAGGAAACTCCAAAGAGCAAAGCCAACAAGGATACAGAGAAAAAAGTCGCAGCACTGCTCACCAGGCAGCCCATTCTTTTTAAAACTGTATATCTGTCTCCACTCCTTGGTCGTCTCTCACCTTTGACTTTTCTTACACTTTTATCTCCTTTCCTTTTAGTGCCGTCCGTTGTCTTTTCTATCTATCTAAACTTTTCTCCCTTCATTTGAACTCTTTTTTTTTTTTTCACTGCCTGTGCTGTTCACCCTAGCCTTTTAAAACAGATCTGTGCTGAAGTTGAGTGCATGCAGATTGTCCCGAGATTTCGGACAGTGGGGTGGGGAGAGAGAGAGAGAGAGAGAGAGAGGGAGGTATAGTAAGAAAGAGGGTGGGCAGAGAAGAGAGAGAGAGAAAGTGAGCGAGGGAGCTGAGGAAAAGGATTGTATGTTTTTGGAAGAGGTGGGGGGGCGTAATGTGGATGTATGTGTCAGTATGGGGGGAGGTGCAGCGAACTGTGCATTTCTTTCTTTTCCAAAGCATGTCATATGGTTTTCATAAGCCTTGTTCGTGGGACATAGTTTGGTATGCTGCCATATACCCTCACACACAAACACTTATCGAATCAGGCCTGAAAAACTTTTCTTATCTCCAATAATATGTCAAACCAGAATGTGTAATTACTTGTACAGATGATATCTTTCACTCAGTCGCCTCCTGTTGTCCAGCCTTAAACTCATATGTCTTTTTTTTTTTTTTTTGCCAGAAGCAAACATGAATAACCTCTACAAAGGTCAGCGTGTGCTTTGACTGCCTCACTTGTTTTCATTAAGTCCAATGGGAGGTTTTACAATAGTTCCTCCTCATGTATGTTCAGATGCTTGGATTAATAAATTGTACGTACATTCAAAGAATATGAATGTATCTGTGATGGATTTTTTTGTTACTCAATTGTTAGACCACCCTGTGTGTTCTTCAGTTTCTTGTTCATTTTAATACCTGGTACAACTAAAAGTACATTTATTTGGACAAATATAATGATAATAACAAAAGTAGCTCATAAGAGTTTAATTTAAGAGCTAATATCTATCCATTTTTCATGTTTTTTTTGATAATAATCACAATCAGATTCAGATTCACTTTATTGTCATTGCAACAAGTGCAATGAAAGGTAAGGTAAAGGTAAAGGTAAGGTAAAGGTGATCACATAAGTTCTTGCATCAATATCTATGGCATTGTACTGACAAAAACAGTGCTTGTAAGGATCCCATGTTTTCTTTTCTGTCTGTTTTAGTATAAAGGTATATTTGTTTCTTTATTATTCAATCAAAAATAAGGTTACTTTAACCCCCCAAACAATTATCAATTAAAAAAAATAACTTTAACAAAAAAAAACCTTTTCAATCAAAGAAAAAACTGTTTGAATGTGAAAAAAAAATAAAAATTTGAGACCCAAAAAATTACATTTGAACACTTTTTTCTTTGATTGAATGTTTTTTTTTTAAATTGAAGTGTTATTTTTTATTTAATTTAATTTATTTATTTATTTATTTTTACCAATGTTACCTATTTTTTTATTTTGGGCATATTATGTGTAGGATATTTGTGTCATTATCATTAAATCTGCTTAAATCAAAAAATATTTTCAATTAAAAAATTTCACTGAAATAAAAAAACAACTTTTAGTTTAAGAAAAAACAATGCTTGAATGCAAAAAATATTTAAGACTTAAGTAAAAAATTCAACTAAATAATAACTCACGTCAAGAAAAAAAGTGTTCAAATGCAATTTTTTGGGTCTGAAGTTTGTTTTTTGCATTCAAACACTCTTCTTTGATTGAAAACGTTATATTGAAGATACATTTTTACTGAATTTTTTTTTTTTTTTAATTGAAAAACATTTTTTGGGATTGAAGTTATGTTTTCTGGGATTGAATAATAAAGACACAAATATCCTACCCATAATACGGAATACGGCCCAAATAAGAAAATAAAAGATGACTTTGATCAAAAAAAAAAAAAAAAATGTTTTCAATCAAATGCACTAGGTGAACTATTGTATCTTCACAGAAAATTTCTAACCCAAATATCAAACACGCTTGTTAAGTGGTGAAACTGGGGATGGGAGTAAATAAGCTCTGCTTCTTCTTACTCCCTTTCGGGCTTTCGTTCTTCAGGGGTGGTATACTAGTGTTGGAGAATGATGTGTTATACATACTGTGTACACACAATGTTCTTCAATATAACTGTTATATCGATGTACACTTGCAATGGATACTCCTCTGTGTGTGTTCCTTATGTATATTCTACACATATAGTTTCTATGTATTTGATTGTGTATTATGGTTGTGTTTTTGTATGTTCTTGTTGTGTTTTTGTATGTTCTTGGAGTGTACCGTTTTGAAATCTCGTTGCTCTGTTGCTTTGTAACATATGCAATGACAATAAAGCCTTATTCACTCATTCATTCATTATTTCTACATGAATAATCTCCCTGTAAAATTCACTATGTATAGTTTTATATGCACGATCAACAGGTCTACTAGGTTTTTTTGTATATATGCTTTCATATGCACATTCTTCATGTATAGTTGTGGATGTATAATTCTGTCTGTAGATTCTTCATGTATGGTTCTTGCATATACTTATGCGTATGACATTTTCATCTATTTTTCCTTTTCTTTTTTTGCCAATCTTTTCATGTATGTCTGTGTTCACATGTATGAAATGTGTCTGCAGTATTGAATATTGTACATGTATATGGAATTACCACTGTAGATGGAGTGCATAAGCTCAAACTAAACGAAACAAAACAAATAATCGCTCACTTCAATCAAAAAACAAACCTTTTCAATCGAAGAAAAATAGTTCAAATGTAATTTTTTCGAGTTTTTTGCATTCACACACTTTTTTCTTTGAGTAAAAATGTTTTTCTGATTGAAAATATTTTTCTTTTTGATTGAACAATAAAATCTACCTTTATATTTTGGTCACATGATACACAGAAGAGTTAGTACTTAATCATAACCATTGCTTTTGATGACTTTTGGTGGTCTAATAATTTTTTTCCCCATGACTGTATAAAAAATATGAACATAAGGCTGGCTTGAACTTAACCCTCTGTTCATCCCACATTAATAACACGGCCCTCGGACAGAAAGACGATCCTCATTGCTGCACGAAAGATCTCCAGCTCCATTAAAAACAACAATGCGCCTCCATGCTAATAAGTCTCCAAATAACACAAGGGAAGTAGGGAAAGTTGTCGGGGTCGCCGTTGTAGAGGAAGAGGTTCTTTGGGTTTGCTGTGAAAACAAAGCGAGGCCCGTGAAATGGAGACTTATGTTTCTAAAGGGGG
>JAPTGZ010000011.1:10138919-10150305 GCA_029814645.1 Fowleria isostigma | reverse complement strand
ACCCTCCCCCTCGCCCTGACCCAGTGCCCCCTCATACTTCAATGAAATAGACCACGCAGTATTCAATGAATACAGTAAAATCAGGAAACGGACAAATTTAAAATAAAAAAAAAAGGAAAAAAGTACATCAGTCTTGAGAAGCGCAAAACAACCAGTGTGTGTATGTGTGACTTAAGTTTCAGATGACTGCTTGTTCTGCATCTACTCAAGTGAGAATGGCGTGATGCTGGGATGCCAACATGTGTCCAAAAAGCTCAGGAATGTTACACATGACCCTGACCCCGTGTACACAAACATACATAAGTCACTTTTCCATTGACCCTTAAACTACGCAAATACAACTCATTTGCCTAATGGAAAGACAACAATTTTAATGGAACTCTCATTTTTTGATGAAACTTTTTTTGCGCTGGCAAGAGGTGGTATTTTGGTATATCACACAAAACTGCAATTGAAAGAACTTTTTCCGCTACTAGAATCATGTGAACAAAAAAAAACCCATGTTGACAGATGTTTCAACAAGTGAAGAAGAGTTTTAAAAGAAACATGGCGCGGTTGTCAAGGTCGATGTGAGTCGTGCATGTGTAGAAGCATTTATCTCTGTTGGCCATCTGTTACGACACGCTACGGCACCTCGCGAGGACAAACCACTCATGTATGACTCAAATTATGTAAAAGTACGGAGACTTGACTTCACCATTAAGTAGCACCTTTCTAAAATTCAGAAATGATTTTGATAGTCAATTTATTTGCCTACTTGCGGTTTCTTGCACAGTTAAGATGTGCGAACATGAACCCCCTGACCATCCAGGAGGACGGGTCACATTGACAATCCGGTTAGGGGTGTAGGGACTGGTGGTCTGAGGCTTGGTCTGTAGCCAGTAGCACCGTACTGCTAACATTAGTCGCACAGCTTAAGAGCTAACCAGTGGCCTGAGGCGCCATCTGCAGCCGCTAGCACCACACTGCTAACATTAGCCACAACCACCACACTGCTAACATTAGCCGCAACCACTGTAGTGCTAACATTAGCCACAACCACTGTACTGCTAACATTAGCCGCACAGCTTAAGAGCTAACCAGTGGCCTGAGGCTCCTTCTGCAGCCATTAGCACCATGCCGCTAACACTAGCCTGAGAAACTATCTAGCTGACAAATATTGTGATGTAAATCTGGGGGAGATTGAGCGGTGGAGGATAATTGCGGCACCATAGAGTTGTTTGTCCTAGTGAAGTTGCTAAAGGAGATAAATGCTTCTACACAGAGATTCAAATCGTCCTTTGATATCAATATGTATGGACACTCCAGAAAAATTTTTCATTTTTAAATTTAGTATGGGATAGATTGGTAATACATAATAATAATAATAAATATATCTGTAAATCAAAGTAATATTTATGTTCATCACCATGTTTATGGAATAACTTCTCATCATCTTACAACAATAAACAAATCATCGCATTTGTGATTTAGTGGAAAAACCGACATTACACGCATCTGTTTTTTCGACTTTTAGTAAATATCTGTAAAGTTTTGCGCAGATGTCCAATGGAAAAGCCACTCCACACACACACACACACACACTACTGTTTCCTTCCCCTTGGTGCTGAAAACCAAACAGATTCCAGCAAACTGCAGCGTTCCAGTTTAGCATGACAGAGCAGAAAAAACAAGGCTATAAATACATCTGTGTAAACTGAAGCCAACACAAGGCAACAAACACACGACTCATCTCCTACTGCGATGCCGTGTTCAGATCTGTGCTTCGCTCTGATCACGAGTAAACGCCGCCTCCCAACGTCACATCAATCAGCACTGAAGCTTCAGAAACAGAACCTGACGTGGACTCAGGAACTGAAATTGCACTTTTTTTTTTTTTTTGCGGCTCCGTGGTCTCAGCACCGACTGAGGCCACACTGTATCTGAAACGCCAATAGGTCTTTCTGGAGCAGAGAACCAAGAGTGCAAGTAAAAACTCAAAAGTGAAATGCCCTTATCTATCAACGCAGAGCCAGGATCTCCAAGAATTCATGGAGTTGCACCGTCGTGGTTGGCTGGAGCGGAGAGTTGGGAGTTCATATCCGGTCAACAAACCCAGACCAGTCAGTCCCTGAACCTCCAGACACCCCCAAACGCAACACGCAAGGATGGTACGAACTATAGCCTGGAGGACTGTACAGTAGCTTCTCTCAAGCATCAGGTTATCAGAAGGTCCTGCTGTTACACTACGTCTGTGGTTAAATCACATTTTTCATTTCTTTGTAAAGAGGGTAAAAGGTTACCGCTCTGGAATCAGTCTCACAAACACAGATTCGGACAAAGGCTTAGATATCAAGACTTCTCATTGTTGTATTATTGGTCACAGTAAACCGTCTAGATCTTCACAATCTTAAGAACTAATTTACAGTGAGCTCTGGGGATAGTAAGACTTTCTCGAACAAAAAATATGGATGATCGCGTCAAAAAAAAATAAATCTTATGCTAAAGAATTTTAGGCTCAGGTCTTAAAGCAGTTTGAAACACATAATGCCACTTAGAGGAGTGAAATCTTGCCTTATTAAATGGAATTATGCATTTTAAGACATTTCCCTGTGGTCTACATAGACTGTAAATGCTTTAATTGGGTCTGAATACTTCATTAATTCAACTCCACAGGACCATCTTCAACCCCATTTCTGAGTAATGACATGAGACGGGCCGTTTTGAGTGCTGGCCCTTTAAATGCAAGTGAGCCTCCTCCAGGTTGTTGACCATGCTGCTCTGCCACTTGTGTTCGTTAATACAACCGACAACTTAACATTTTAGGGAATGGGCTCCAGGTTTGGACATATTTTCAGTATGGACTACAACTGCTGCTGCAGAGAAACAATGATGTCGTACTCGGAGAAATATTCATTAGAAGTCTTGACCTTATTTGTGCAAATGTCATAAAGTAACTAGTTATAGATGTAACAAATTAAGGAATTAAAATGGGTTGTAGAAATCACCTTGATTCTTGCCAAAATTAATATAAAGATAACTCTACAGCACCTGGAGGGTTCACATTCAAACTTTATAAACTACAAAAATACACAAATAAATGAACCAAAGACTAATAAAAGTGGGTTTAGATAAATATCAGCCCTTAAACGAAGCAGGGCTTACCACTTGAAATAACTCTTCAGCCATGTTGTACACACATTTCTATGAACAGGACACAGATGAATGTTCAGGAAAACACCTCAGTGACTTTAGAGTGCCTGAACGCTCCTCCTCAGCTACAGTGAACAACGCCGGCTTAGAAATGGAGTCGACTAACAACAACAAACTACCGGCTCCCACCGCAGGACAGACTCCAACATAAACAAGCACACAGATGTTATATAATCTGGACCTAATTTTTATGAAACTGTAACGATCAACGGTAAAGGTGACGGTGGTGTAATACTACAGACTGGTCTAAAACAGTGGTTCTCAACTGGTGGGTCATGACCAAAAAGTGGGTCGCAAACTCGTTTTTAGTGGGTAGTAGGTCTTCGTCAGATCAAAAATATTGGTAATAAACAAATCCTGCGCTTTATTTTTTAATGGAGCTGAGCACTGCCTACTATCACACCCCAACAGTAGGTGGCGGTAAATGTGCTGTAATGCGAATTAACACCAGACATTTCACAGCATATTCAAATCATGGTGAAACTCAAGTACGACGACTACATCAGATATGGTTTTACCAACATTGAGGATAAAGACCACAGTGTGTTTAATTAATTACTCTGCCCCATGAAAGGGAGGCAAAGGGTTTTGTCTGTTTGTTAGCACCCTAGCAACAAAACAATTGGCTGAATTCATACCAAATTGGTTTTATGGATTGCCAGTGATCCAAATTTGCTTACGTTTTGGGAAAAGTACATCAAAAATAAAAAATTTTATGACCTCCCCCACCCCACCCCCCACATTTACTAATAATGGGTGAAATTTCACATCTATAAAAACATCAAGTTCGTTTCAGTTTATCTCAAACTATAAATATCGATGCCAAACTAGGCTACATCATATGCGAGGGGCGGGGTTTGCTGTGCCTAGCACCACTTGTTTTTTATGTAGCTGAGCACACCAATTCACACTCCCCTACACAAGGTGGCAGTAATGCGCTGCAATGCTATTTAACACCAGACATTTCACAGCATTAAAAAAACAACCAAAAGTTTGTGTTCATTTTATGGTGAAACTCATGTATACATCAGATATGGTTTTACCAACATTGAGGACAAAAACCTCAGTGTTTAATTCTTGAATAAGTGGCTGAAAAGCATTTTTAATTTTTCACCAAGTTGACATTTTTGTTTTTAGTTAAGGGAATATTTCCATATTTACCATCACTACCTGCTGGTCAGTTTGGATTCTCATTAAATATGGCTTCTGTGTTTTCTTACTGTGATATTCTGTTATCTAAAGTTCAAAACACACCATCTTTTTATTAAATATATCTGAGAATTTTAACTGTCATGAATTTGGGTCGTTTGTCGAGGGGTGACAGTGGGTCCTGAAGCCACACCAGTTGAAAACCACTGGTCTAAAACCCCCAGCGTCGGACTGAGGGTTTCACAGACGCTGCTGGTTCGTCGCTGTAGTTATGGGGACCCTGTACGGGACCGGTGGATGCTCTTTACCCTCTTACATTCCTTCCAGGTTCCTTGGAAATACCGCTGAGACCTAACACCACTGTGAGAAGCAGGATAGGCTCAGGGCTCCACGCATGAAACCTCCCTCATACCGGTCTCTGATTTCAGTGTTACTATGCCAACCACTGGCGGTCATGATGCATGCCCGGTGTATGGCTGTGACCGAGTTCCATTCGGGTAGTCAAGGTAAAAACCGCTCACTCCAGTTTGTCCTTTCTAGGAATTAGCATTTTGGTTCAAAGTTCTCATTCAAGGTCCACGCGATTGGTTTTGTCTCATAGCATTTGGTTTGGTCAGATGAAAATAGACGCATTAAAATAAAGGAGTTAAAGGATGGATTAGGGACAGGAAACTGTAATTAAACAAAGTTTAGAATTTAAAGGAGCGATATTTTGCTTTTTTTTAGAATAGATTTTTGCATTTTTTAAACATTTCCTTGTGGTCTACATAAACTGAAAATGCTATGTTTGGGTCTGAATTCTTCATTAATTCAACTCCACAGGTCCATGTTCAAGCCCATTTATGAGTAATGACAGTAGACAGATAGTTTTGAGCGCTGGTCCTTTAAATACAATGAGCCACTTCACACTCCACCCCCTCCAGAATGTTGACTGAGCTGTTCAGCCATCTTTGTAGTTTTCAAGATACAGTACACTGGTCTAGTGATAATGGAAGTTCTTTTTGGAAATTATTATTAATTTTGGCAACAACAGCAAACTGTGTCCTTCAGCCTCATAGGTCTGAGTCAGAGTCTGACCTGGAGGAGGACAGAGAAGAAAAACCTTTAAGAACCATGACTTCTACTAATATCTTTACCACAATCGTTCTCAAGTCTGCTAAGTGAACCTGGGAAACCCGACCGATCAAAACTGAGAAAGGGGAGTTTAAGGATAATTTACCTTCTATAATTTTAGAATTTGTGTTTTTACAGCATTGTGTCATAAAAGTAAGTCTAAATATGCTTGAGATGTATTTAAAAACCAAGCTGGAATTCGCACGTTGTAGACATTTAATCAGTGAATTAGCATATATACCTGGAAATCTCTACAAATGCATCAACATTATAATAAGACGGGCTAGTTAAGGTGTTAAAGGTTTAGACATGTGTTTAACAGATATGTGTGTAGAAATATTAGGTGTAAATGTGCTTAGATGCATTAAAACTGAACCGGAAATTAGCGAACAAACTAGCACAGCATCTACCACTGCGAGTAAAAATACGTGGAAATCTCTTCAAAAATCACTGAAATCATAATCAGACCCGCCAGTTAAGGTGTTAAAGGTCTAGACATTACTTTCCTAAGTGGGTGTGTAGAAATATTAGGTGTAAATTTGCTTTAGATGTGTCTAAAATCAGAAGCCGAATTCAGAAATTAAAACGGACTGTATAAATCGACTCGATTTCTGCCTAAATGGATATAAAAATAGCGCTGCAGCACCTGGAGGGTTCAAACTCAAAACTATATGAACTATTAAGGTCCACAAATGCACAAATAAATGCACCAAAGGCTAATAAAAGTAGATTTAGCAAAACATCACCCCTTTAAGTTAGCATTTCATCTACAGGAGTGGGTTTTAGTCAATAATAAATGAATTATTTGGTTCGATAGTAGCACTTGCTGAAGACTGCATTCGTTAGAGAAAGATCATAAATGGACCTCAAGTTGAGATTAAGTGACATTATGACTTCACACTTCAACTTAAATACATGAACAAACCCTTTTTTTTTTTTTCTTTTTACATCCGCAAAATTAGGAACACATCAAGAAATGTTTTAATGCTTTCTAAGTAAAGATAAAAGGATTCCTAACAGAGGCAGGGACAAACTGGAGTGTTAAAGAATGAAGCATAGATCCATTATCATAACAGGGGGAAGGAACAGCAGGTTTAGTAAGAGCCTGACGCACTCTGCCAACACACACAACACTACACCTCCACCCCAGCGTCATCTGCAAACAAGCGCCAGTGAAAACGACATCCAAACACCAGCCTCGTTAGGTCCTGACCGTGAGAGTTTAGCCAAACTGTACAGGTCATCTCCGTCCGGAAGTTAGCAATGAGGAAATTAAAGATGATAAAACCACAACAATTATAAAACACTAATTGTAAGACCAACGAAGGATATTGCCAATTGTTTTTGCGTGTCAGAGTAAGTCCCTACTCCGACCTTCACACTGTAATATTTAGTGTCATTCTTGGAAAATCGGAGAATATCGTCACCTTTTTCCATGTATTTTAAATTACACTTAAAATTAACACTGCATGTTACAACCGCCAACCTGTCAACTCTGGCATGTACATGGAGAGTTAACAGAGTGGTCCTCCTCTACCTCAGGTAGTAAATAAGGGGTTTTAGTTGCCGTCGTTCTCAGTAAAATGCCTTTATCATATTTATCACAATAATGAAACTCTGATATGATTTAGCATCATAACAGTGTCAGTGTTTCCATTTTGGATTTTTCACAGAATCAATGCTATCAATTTTAAATAAAAATTTGCAGTCAAAAGTTCCCATGTACGGTAATCAGAGTAACATTCAATAATAAAGATAAGATATTCCTTTATTAGCATCACAAGGAAGACAGTTATTATGGAGAAATAAAGTCAGAGATGGTGATTCAAAGTCTGGTATCACCTTGTCGGGATTAATTTGACAATAAGTTGCTTCTTTTACTTTTTTTTTAATTTTTTTTAACATATATTCCATCATTTATATAGAGTCAATAAAGTGCTCCTAATTATACGGGCTGAAATATGTGCCACCACAAACTAAATTTGAATAATTCATATTTGAATTTGTATTGTTTATTTTTAATTGAAAAACTGAATCTAAATGGTATAATTTTTTTTAAATTGAATTTATTAGTTTAGAATTCAATTCAGTCTCTCAAACTATATTTGATCCTCACTGAAAATTCAACTATAAATCTTCAAATTCAGTTCTCAAAGCTCAATTTAAATTTACTGTTAACTGATAAAGAATTTTGAGAACTGAATGTGAAAATATATAGATTTGAATTTTCAGTGAAGATCAAATACAGTTTCAGCTTCAGTTTTACATTCAGTTTCAAGTTTACTGGACTTCAGTTCCAAACTAATATATTCAATTTCAAATAATACTATTTAGATCCAATTTCTCAATGCAATGATTCAAATTAAACAAAACAAATTCAAATTATGTTATTCAAATTCATTTTTTTTAAATGCAATTATTCAAGCTTAGCAATTAAAATTCAAATATAAATGATTCAAACTCAGTTTCTGGTGTCACATATTTCAGCCCATATAATCACCATTCTTTATTTTTGAATGTCGAATTTCTTCTGACATGTGATCAAGTCATTAGACTGAGGACGGCTCACGCCAGCTTTTGTAACAGAGGAATTTTTTCATCACAATCTTTCTTTACTTACTAAAATTGCTACGTTCAGTTGATGTAAATCAGTCCAGAGCGTTCACACTTGAAGACAACACCTCTGTCACTTTTCTACATCCTCCCTCAGATGGAATAGAAATGATTCCACAAAGGCAAACAGCAGAACAAACACATGTATGTACTGGTTAAAGGTTAGCTCACAAGGTACCACTTTGCAATCTGACGAGGCACTCCAGGCATCAGTACGCTCCAAACAAAATTACTGTTGGATCGTAACGTGGCGTCCAAACACTAGAAGAGGGACCGGCCACTTAATGCAGCGATAGGACAGCGTCTGATGTTTCTTTTAAACAGGGGTGTCAAACTCATGTTAGTTCAGGGGCCACATTCAGGCCAATATGACCTGAAGTGGGTCGAATCATTAACATAATAATACATAATGTCAATTCCAAAATGTATATGTGAGACATTTATGTTTTAAAGTAAAAAAAGTAAAATTGTTTTATCAAAATGTTTACATCTACAAACTATCCTTGAAAAAATGTGAAAAACATGAAAAAAATTTTATTTATTAAGCTCAGCTTCTCATTTTCACATGTTCGTTACAACTTACAGATCACAGTGGGTCTTCAAATAAACAACATTTAATAATGGGCACAATGTTGTTAAAATTGCACTTAACTGACATTTTTTGTAAAAGGCTAGTCTGTAAACATTTTTGTGTAATTTTACTTTTTTTACACTAAAACAAGGAGAAAATTTTAAAAGTTTCATTATTTTTAGAGCTACAAGTCTACATGTTTTTTTTTGTATGTATGCTTTCATTTGCATTCTTTATGTGTAGTTCTGGACGTATAATTCTATATGTAGATTCTTCATGTATGGTTCTTATTGTGTATACTTTGCGCATATGGCATTCTCATCTTTTTTTTCTTTTTCTTTTTTTTGTTGTTGTGCCAATCCTTCCATGTATGTCTGTGTACACAGGTATAAAATGCATATGAACAGTGTTGAACATTGTACATGTATATGTAATTACCACTGTACATGGAGTGCATAAGCCTGAAATAAACTATTTATAGTTTATGATAGTATTTTACTGGTCTGACCCACTTTAGATTGAATCGGCCTAAAATTTTAACATCCTTGAATGTTTATGTTCGTCAGTGTAATTTTTGTATTTCACTAATTCATCCTGCAGGCTGGATGACCCCCGGGCCACATGTTTGAGACCCCTGCTTTAAGGCCAGACAGTACAGGTGAATGTAAATGGTCAAGGTAAAATGTTATGAAACATGAAACTTCCTCCGTTTACTTCCACAAGTATGACAAAAAATGTATTACAAGTTTTTGAAAATTTTTGTTTAATTATGTAAATTATGCATTATCTCATTAAATATGCGTGCTTTTGCATACATTTTCAGTAGATAGATTAGAACATATAATAAAGCTAAGTGCAATTTTTTTTTTTTTTCATTTTGTTCACACACACAAGATAGAAACAAAATTACAGAGGGATTTCAGGATATCTGTTTTCACTTCCTAGGAAATCTAAATATACCTTCCCTAGGCTTAAAAAGTTGTTTTTTGCAGTTTTTTTAAAATTAAAATGTCACATAAATCAGGCCAGAAATGACTTACTAACAAATCTCTGTAAATAGCTTCCAAAAACTGCTCAGTGTATAAGTGTACAGTTTGGTGTACATAGGTGATACCAGTCATGACAGACTTTAGCCAGATAAAACTAGGCATGTCGCATTGGAATGCTAACTTCTTGGTAAATTCAGGAGAAACTTACTGATGCAAGTACACAAACTATAATAAAATAAATATCTTAATGTATATTTTCAATGTTTTCTTTATAATAGCTTGAAAGAATACACAGTAAATTAGAAAACTAGCCCAAATTTGATTATTGCATGAAAAATCAATGTTTTTACCTGTCATATCTTGCCTTAAGGACTATTTTTTTGCGTGTACGAGTAAACAAAAGACAAGAAACCCAATGGAAATGTTCATTGTGTCTAACCAACACTTGTGGTGCGAAGTCAGGTTTGTTTGGAGCGTACTGAGGTTTTAAGAGAGTGAAAGTGAGAGCAGAGGAGGAGGAAGATGGACGGACAGACGGCTCAGTGAAAGGGTTTTCCCTGGTTACTCATCAATAAATAGCAGTGATGAGTCACGTCGGACTGTGTGCACAGCATCGACAGTGCGCGACTCAAACACACTGCATCCGTGTGTGTGTATGTGTATGTGTGTCTTGTAAATAATTTGAAGAGTTTGCGCTGGGGTAAGGTGGTGGGGGTGGTGTCGAGATGAAATCAGCAAAGACAGACACAGCCTGAGGAGAAAAGTGTGTGGCCAAAAAGCTGAAATCTCTTTAACCCCTGCCACCCCGTTATAGTGTCTATGTGTGAATATATATATATATGTGTGCGTTTGTGTGTGTTGAGATAAGCTCACTGGTATCTAAACCTAATCTTCACTGCCTCCATTCCACACTGAATCAATACCAATCTTCCCCTGAATCTGTTTTCTTTCTGTCTTCTTGGCAGAAGGTAAAAGTTGCCTCTGTCTCTTTCTCCGCCTCCATCACAGACCCACTGATGCTTTTGGTTTCTCCTCTCTCTTGTTTTTTTTGGGGGGGTGGGGGTGTACAGCTGACAATTAACCTTTTCCAGGTTTCGATCCGTCCCGCGATCTTAAAACGCCAGGAGTTTACTCGTGTGTACGTCCCCGTTCGTCCAGGCGGGCTCATGGAGCTGGATGTGGGCTTCAGGCTTGGAACATGACAGAAATGACAAGAAGGAACACAGAGGGAGAAGAAAGGGGGATTTCAGTGGAGGTGGTGGAGGTGACGGTTGGGGCGGTGGGGGATCATTTAACAGCAGCCCCCGCCAGACTGCCTCACAGGGGTGCTCTCGATTTTTAGGTTGGGCTTGTCGCCGCCGGCCGTGGCCCCGGGGCCCATGCGCTTCTTGATCTCGGCGGCCATGGTCATGAAGGCTTGCTCTACGTTTGTGGCATTCTTGGCGCTTGTTTCAAGGAAGGGGATGGCCAGAGAGTCAGCAAACTCCTGCCAGAGACCAAGAGAGGAAATGAATAGTTGAACACATGCATGCATACACAAGCCGTGGTGAAAAACATATGGACTATTCATATAGTTTAATTAATTACTAGGGATGCACCAACACCAGTGTCAGGAATTAGTCGGATACTTATGGTAAATGGTCAGTACTTATATAGCGCTTTTCTGCACATTAATGGTGCCCAAAGCGCTTTTACAATACAAGCCTCACATTCACCCATTCACACACACACTCATACACCAGTGGGCGGCTGCTGCCAT
>JAPTGZ010000011.1:10062720-10075435 GCA_029814645.1 Fowleria isostigma | reverse complement strand
TGGTGCCGCCTAACTTTTTGTCCTAATGGCATTTTTTTCACTTTACATTGCTTTAAGTAGTTTTGGAACCAGTACTTCAACTTCTACTGAAGTCTTTTCAAACTCTAGTGTCTAAGGAATGAATGGGAATACTTTTGACACGTCTGACATGATAATATCGCACCGAAACAAACAAAAAAAAACTATGATAAAAAAAAAAAAAAGAGTAATTTTTTTGGCCAAATTAGTACACCAAAAATCAGGATGATTTTGAGGATTCAGGTTTTGTTTTCTTGGAAATAATCCTGATTTCTGGTGTACTAATTTTGCACTAAATAAAACATTTTCTTGATTTTTAATTGCTTTCTCCATTACTGCATATTTGGCAGTGCAGCGAATCTGTGAGCTAGCAGATGGAGTTCACCATGCAAAGCAGACTGAGATTTGATGAAGGGGTACAGCCTCCACAGATAACTGTTTTTACAGAAAACATGCCAGGATTCCAAAGCAAACTACACTCATCTAGTTGTTTGATGAAGGGAAGTTTTGGATATAAAAAGTACCAGTTAAAATTATTGCTGCATGCTATTCACGATTAGTTTCCAGTCACTCTGACTTACCCCTTGTGGAAAACACCAACAATCGCTTTCACTAGTCCTGAGGCCTCCTCCTTTTTGGGCTCAGCTTGTTTCTCTGTTAGTGCTCCCTCTGCATCCAGCACTTCCCAACCTAAGACTCCTTTTGGCTCTGATGTGTCAGATAGTTTCTTCAGCTTTTGGGCTTCCTCTGTCTCTAGCTGCTCTGTTTGTGTTTTGCTAAAGACCCAAATATAAAAGGTTTTGAGACAGGATATCCACAGAAACAATACGCACAAAGAATAGTATAAATATGCTAACCATGCACCCTATAGTTGTTGGTAAAGCTACTGTCAATGTTAGGCAGGCACTGTACTGTATGCTTTTCACTGCACACACTGCAAGACCATTGGCCAACCCAACTTACCTATTATCTACACAAAGGGGTGTGTCTTGCCCTGTAGCGGCTTTGTATTTCTCCTCTGTAGTAAAAGTAAATATTTAAATACAAAAAGACAAAGAAAAGTGAAAGTGATCTTGATCTTATCACTGTAAATGTCTCACCATGTGCAAGCACTATGCTGGGGCTTCTAACAGATGTAGAGGGAGAACCAGGATTTCTTTGGATTAACTGAGTTGCCTGGGTATGAGATAATTCTTGAATACCTTCAGTGGCAGGCAACAGGGTAGTCTCTGTTTGCTTGTCTGTTGGGTTAAGTTGTAAAATGCTTGGAAACCCAGGTGTTTGTGCCAAATGTGGACATGATGGAGCCATTGCTACCACATATTTCATTTCAATTTTTTGTTCTCCTGGAAAATTCACAAGAAGTAACATCCTATTCTGCTGCTTCTCAAATAAGGGCTTGCTCTGTGTTGTTATAGATTGTATGTTCACACATTCAGCACTAAGCATTCTTGCTGATGGAAAACCTGGCACACATGAAACACATGGAGCTGTTGTGTATAAACTGACCATGGTTGGTGGTCTGTTTACAACTTGTGCTGAAGGACAACCATATATTCTTGTCTCTTTTGGGCAAGATGGAAGTAATTTCACCATGCTTTTCATGGTGTGGTAACACTGATGATCTTGTTCATAAAGTGCCATAAGCATTTCTGCCCTGTTTCTCTGAGGTTTTCTCAAGAATGATTTTGTTTCATTTTTCCAGCCTGTGCTTGCTACTGTAGTCATGGATGCAAATCCTTCAAGAACTGAAGCTCTGGGGCAGCAAGGTACAAATTGTATCATACTTAGTTCAGTCTTGGGGTTGGTCTGAAATGCAGAGGGGAAACCAGGGGTCTTAGATGCTTCTGGACAAGAAGGTAGTAAGGCCACCATCATCTTATCAGTTTCCTTTTCTTGATGTTTGCCATCTGTCATAACAGCCTCCTTTGAAAACCTGTTGTATAATGTGTGTTGATCAAAAACCCACTGGAAACCTGAAGTCCCTTCAAATGATGAAACTCCAGGTAAAAGTGATTCTTTGGGGCAAGCAGGTACAAGACTTGTAATATTGTATTGAGGGACAGATGGGAACCCTGGAATTCTTGATGTTCTTGAGCAAGTGGGGACTAGAGCAAGCATGTTGTTTGGTTTATCTACGTGAACTGGTGAACTGTTTATACTAAACTGAATGTTCCTTTGAGGTTTGTGAATCAATGAACCCAGTTCAACCACCACTTCTTCTTTATGCCTTTCAAGAGATGGAAATCCAGGAATGGCAGAAACTCTGGGGCACAAAGGAAGTAGGCTGACTATATTTAGGCCATGATACACAACTTTTGGATTTGGAATGGATGGGAAACCAGGAATACTTGAGGCTTTTGGGCAGGATGGTACATAGGAAACCATGTTCAGTACTGACTTGTTTTCTCTCAATGTGTCAAATATGATAGTCTTTGTTGGTAGCCTCTTTGACACTAAAAGTGACTGGTTTTCTGTTGCCCATACAGCACTCTTCACTATATCAACTGATGGAAATCCAGGTATTTTGGAAACTTGAGGACACAATGATAAAAGGCTGATAATATTTGGTACACGATACATGGTTACGGGATTCGGATGAGAGGGAAATCCTGGTGATTGTGCATCTTGTGGACAGGATGGGACCACAGAAATCATTGCTTCCACTGCTCTCTGATCCATTGAAAAATTGTGAATAAGTGGTATGTGTTTATCTTTCAGCTGTGGAGAAGTCAATGGCTCCTTGCTCATTGTCCACTCATTCAAACTGTGTGAAGATGAAAATCCTGGTATTTGTGACAATGTAGTGCATGAGAATGACATGTTGACCATACTTGGCATTTCAGCAGCATGAAAACCTCTGGATTGTGTTTGAGAGGGAAACTCATAGATGCCAGACTCTTTTTGGCAATTTTGTTCAGGTAAAACTTCTCCTTCTATGTCTCTGGTCATTTCCTTCTTCTCTTGTAGTGATACCAGCAATGTTTTTCTCTCTGTTTCTAATACTGGATGATGAATAATGTCCCAGTCTTTGCTATCGTCTTTCTGCAAAGATGGAAACGTGGCCTCTGAAGAATCGGGAAATACGGCTGTAGACCCCAATTCACATGGCAGTCCGAACAGGGCTTCTTCTTTTGGACAAACTGAGGATAAACTTGCAATTGAACTGACATCTGGCATACAGGAATGTTTGGGGGAAATTGGATCCAAAGCCTCTTCTGATGGCATTGTCACTGCACTAAGTTCCTGTTCCTGAGTTGAATCCTTCACCAGTGTTTCCACTGGAAATGCTTGCCCCTTTGTTATAAGAGTTTGGGCAGAAGTTGTAATTTCATTATCTCTTGTAAACTCATTGTCAGGTACAAATTCATTCATCTGTTCAGCACTGGCAGGTACTTCAAACACGCCACTGGATGTTGGGAATAACGGCATTAGATCTGGTGTTCCAGCATCCGTCTCTGTCTTAACTTCATTGTCAAAAGGTAACAACGAGGGGCAAGTGGACATAGTTCCACTAGGAATGGACGGAACCATTTCTTTAATCATTTCCATTTCTTTCCTTAATTTATCAATATCTGTAGATGCCTTTGGTAGCTCTTCCCATTCTATACTTCTGTCTGACGAATATTTTCCTGGAGAAGTCTTTGGTAGTTCCTCCCACAAAATGGTCCTGTGTGTAGGATACTTTTCTAATTGCTGCTCCAATTTATGTACTGACAGTGATAAGTTATCAGCATCAGCAACATTCTGGCATGATGGTTGAGGTGAAACATTTTCATGTCTAAAGAGAAGGTAAAACAGGTTATATTTAATAAGATAAATAAATAAATAAAATACAACAGCATGCCCATTACTATTACAATTATCTACAAATTTTTTGTCATACAAAATATAAAATATGTAGCACAAATCTACTAGGCGAAATGAGTAATCTACCTTTCACTTCAAAGCATAATAATAATTTATTAAATTACATAAGGCTAAAATTGTGCAATACTGCTTGTTATTTTAAAAACATTTCCACAAATGTTCACACCAAACATGATCAAGCATCTGTAATAACACGCTTAAAAGCCAAACCCACAAAATTGTCATGCATTTGAATAGGTTAATTACACAACTACTGTTAAATACTAGCCATTTCTACACAGAGATCCTGGAAAAAAGGCGACAGGGTGATCCCATCCTTTTTCCACTATTGACTGATTTACACACCCAAGCCAAAAGAGTAACAGAGGTGAAATGGGCTGGACTTTTTACGAAGCGGATTTGCACTCTGGAATCAAAGGGGCAGTGACGCAGCACTCATTTTTAAATTCCCACAGCACGGGAGAGACACCAGGCGCATATGGAGGCACTGGCCCAGCTTCATGCCTGTCTCTCCCATACCAGGTGACCAAAACGTCACATCTTGGTTGCAGAACGAGAGGTGTTCCTTTTACAAAGCCTTCCAGAATCATGATCCTACCTTTATCACGGCTCTGTTAAGACCTCCCAAGCCATTACAAAGCTGCGATAAAGATGGAACCAAACAGTCCCACCACTGCATTTACACAGACATCATTGGAAAAAAGGGCAAAATATTCCCATGACAGAAGTGCTGTGTAAAAGGGGCTAGTAATGCAGATCAAGTGTTAAAAAGCACTTTAGAACTCAACTGAAGAATCATTCACATTATATGCCTCTAATGATCAGCATGGTGTATAAGGTCTGAATGGTAACTCATTTCACTCAATAACTAGACAATAACTATTGAACCTTTGCAGTTGAGGCTGACTAATACAAACCAAAGTCTGCTTCAATAGAACACTACAAATCAAAGCCATGCAATACACAACATTACACCTTGACAGAATGGACCGGAGCTAAGGCCTACTTCACACTTACCCACTCTCAGAATACCTAACACTCTCTTCATCCATGACATCCTGTGTCACTATTGATATCACCTTATTTGACTCTTCTAAAGGCCAGACACTATGAGTCTCCACAGTTAGCTCAGCAGTATGTATTTCTTTGCCAACATCTGCAATGTCATGTGTTTCTTGGTTATCCATTTGACCCAAAGAGCTGCAGCAATGACAAGTGACAGGAAGGGAAGTACATATTTCTTATAGTACTCAAATGCAATTTTTTTTTCACAAATGCATCAATCAAATGCTATTATGCAAATATTGCAGGGCAAATACATCAAATTGCTGCACACCAAGCAACCCACCTCTTCCTAACACTCAAAATTAGTGGCATGTCAGGAATGGAGTGCCACATTCTGCAATGCAAGTGTCTGAAATCAGAATTGAAAAGCATGTTTCAAAACCGAATCTATTAACCACACTAACAGAACTCCAACTCTAACTCTAACTCACTCACCCAGGATTTAGAACTTCTTCAGCCTCATTTGGTGTCCAAGCACCCAACTCATCTTTATGCATCCCATCAGGTGGGCATACATTAGATTTTGCTTCCTTTGGGTCAAGATTTAATTTATTTCGACTGCCCTCATCCCATAATACCCCAGCTGCCTTAATACAAGAGGCTTGTGCATCCACTTTACTCTCAGGATCTGATGATGAGACTTCATTGGCAATGACTTCTGTAGAACTGGGTCTTTGTTGTGCATCCTTTGGTACATCTTGGTTTGGGACTTGCTGCTTGGGTCTTGTTCCTATATCAAGCCACTGATCTTCAAGTGAGGACTGAGGAATTTGGTTTTCCCCTTTTGTTTCAAATGACTTCATTGGTAGTGATGTTTTAACTGGCCACCACTGATCTGAAAGGTGTGTTGATGGTAACCCAGGAATGGTCAATTTCTTTGGACAAGAAGGCACAATATTTACCATATTAGGAAGCCACTCTTCAGGTTGTGGAGCCACTGAAATATGAGAACTAAGAACAATGTTTGGCCTCAAAGGTTTATGGAAAATTATTTCATTCATTGGCCAGCCCACTACATTGGAATCAGAAACAAACCCTCTTGATGCAAAACCAATGACAGCAGAGTGTTGCGGGCAACATGGCAGCAATTGTGCCATGTCAGGATCTTTCTGAACAATGTCACAAACAGCCTGGAATCGTGGAGCAGATGGAAATCCAGGACTTAGGGCTTGCTGTGGACATGATGGAAGCATACTCAACATTATTTCTTTATGCTGATATGACATTTCCTCAACTGGTATAGCTTTGCAAGCTACTCCATGCCATCTTTTCAAAAGCCTCTCCCAAAGCAGATCTCTGTCCACAAGCCAAATGTTATATTCTTTTACATTTCTAGCAGGTATGCCTGGAATTGCACTGTTTTTAGGAAACGTGTCTATGGATTTAAACATATTTGGAGCTTCGTCCACCAAAGCTCCCACAGATGTCTTTCCTGCTTTAGAAGGAATTCCATAAATAACAGAATGTCTGGGACAAGGTGGCAACATCGACACCATTATTCTACCCAGTGATTTTTCTGTTAAATACATTTTTTGTTCATGTATTACAGGAAGTGGGATTCTTAGTGGCCTTTCACATAATGAACTTAGGTCTACGTTCCATTCAACAGTTTCACTCTGAAACCTTGAAGGTATTCCACAAACTCTGGAATGTCCTGCACAAGTAGGCAGCAGACTCACCATATTAGGTATATCCACCAATATCTGGCATGGTACTGATGGAAAGCCTGGTAAACATGCAGTCTGAGGACATGAGGGAGACATGAATACCATATTCTTTGGCATCACATTAGAATACAATTTACTAACATCCTCTGAAGGTAACATAACCAAAGACCTATCCCTAGGGAGTTGAAGTGACTTTCTATCTATAATCCATTCTGCTTTTTCATTGGTGTCACTAAGTGCCATGCCAGGGATTCTTGATACCTTTGTACAGCTATGTGAAAGATTCACCATGCTAGAGCCCGCTGATATCTGCATTACAGCAGGGAATCCAGGAACAGTAGCATACTCTGGGCAACAGCGTGATAATGAAATCATGCTTTTAGCAGCATTTTTATCAGAACAAGAAGATGTGTTCAAAATTTGCACATCCTTTTTGATCATCGGGCAGTGAGGCTGCACATTTTTAAGGGCAAGCCATTCCTTATAGACAGATAAGCAAGGCCTCTTTGAAGGCAAACCAGGGATTCTACTATGTCTGGGGCATGAGGGTGTCACATTAACCATATTTGGTTCTGGTCGTGGAGCAGAAGGTAAGCCAAAAACTGTAGATTTCTGAGGACAACTCAACAACATATCTAACATGTCTTTGAGAATTTCTGTATTTTTTGGAAGCCAATGAATAATATGAGCCTGTGTTTTTTTCTCTGGTCTTTTGTTGATTAGTTTCCTCAGATAATGCCAATGTTTATTTTCTGAAAGATTCTGGTCTCCTTTGCTGTGACTCCTACTTGGTTCTTTAGATGGTAAACCTATGACTCTGGTTTTTCTAGGACAAGTGGGCAAAAGTTCTGCCATGCTAGGATCTTGCCTTGTTGATGGAAAACCAAGGAAAGGCAGTTTGTTGTGTGGTACTGAAGGAAAACCAGGAACAGTTGGCTCTCTGGGACATGATGGTAATATATTTACCATATGTTTTAAAAGCTCATTCTCTTCATGTGTCTTTTCATGAACCAGAGCAAGATTACTTTTCAATGGTCTTTCTAACATGAATTCCTTCAAAATATGCCAGTTTTCAGTATCTGCCATGCTGTTTTGTCTAAACGGCATACCTGCAATGCTAGTCTGACTGGGGCATGTAGGAAGAAGACTGGCCATTTTTGGACTATTTGGCACTTCCTTCAGTGGAACAGAAGGAAACCCTGCAACTCTGGCCTTTCCTGGGCATGTTGGCAACATGGAGACCATGACTTTCCTCATCATAGTGTCACTGACAGCTTGTTCCTGAACACAAGATGAATCTACTACAAATGGTTGTTTTGTCCGCAATGGTTTCTTCCACAGAGAATCTCTTTCCCAAACACAATTTTCGTAGCTGATGTCTGATCCTACAGAGGCTAAACCTGGTGCTCTACAAACCCTCGGACAGGTAGGTAAGAATTCTACCATGTTTGGCTGGCTTTTGAAAACAGATGGGACTCCACAAATACTAGCAAATCTGGTACAAGATGGGGTTAAAGCCACCATTTCTGCTCTATCTTTACTGTTATGCAAGAAACTGAAATAATTAGAACACAGGAGCAGTGGCAATCTTTTGCTGGGTACCTTCTGAAATAGTAGATCCTTATCTTCAGGCCATACTATCACTTGTGCCGGAAGTAAAGATGGCATGCCAGGAATATTGGACATTTGTGAGCAACTTGGTTGTAACGCAATCATATTTGGCTCTCTTACAGTTCCTTTAACCAGAGTTTCAGACTGATTTGTAGATGGCAATTGAGATCTCCCCTTTGGACATAATGGACCAAGTTCCACCTTAGATATGTACGATGATATGTAAGACTTTTCTCCCATATTGACTTCAGTGTTCAGTTTCAATGGTAATCCAACATTAGAGTGTGATCTCAAGGTAACTGGGTCAGAGGCATCCATTCTGCTCGTTATCCTCTTATTGGTCTGAGGTATTGGAAGAACAGGGTTTACAGGTTTTAGAGTCTCTTTTTGTGGTTCCTCCAAATATGTGTTGTTTGCAATATACTGTTCTTGGAACTGAACTCCTGGTGTATTTTTTATTATTGTTTTAGGAAAAGCAGAACTATCTTCTCCAACAGAAGATGACACAGCAGCCATAATTTCATTTCTGAAGGAACAGGAGACACCAAAGATTAATGTATTAACAAAAAGACTAAGGCATTTTATATCTGAATGGCAGAGGTTCTGTTCTTATAAAAATAACTTTGGTCTGCTATAAAAACTATACAAGCTTCAACAGGTGGCAAACTATACCAACTTACCCCAAATCCATAGTTACAACTTCCTTTTTATGGGCATTTCCTGTCTCCATTATTGGCTTTGTTGTAGCAATTTGAGGCAAGTTCAGCAAAGGTTGCTGTGATCCTGACGTATGTTGGGATTGGGTAGCAGAAAGAGGGACATGGTGGCCCAGGTCTGGTTGGGTTGTTGGATTTCTTATCTGAACAGACATCTTGGACATGTGAAAAGTTGGCTGGACCAGATGCTTGTTTTCTGATGTAGAAGATGTAGGGTCATTAACATCAGGATTTTGTTTTGGTGTAAAAGTACGAGGAGGAAGTGGTGGCTGGATGTTAGAGGATGCCCTTGTTTTCCTTGATTTTTTTTTACCCATCTGTGTTTTTGACATCTCACTATATTTTAGCTCTGGGTCTAAGGGAGTTCTGGGGTTAACGGGCAGGAGTGAGGTCATGCTCTGAGGTCTGAGGGATAAACACATAGAGATCAGAGTTATAACGTCATAACGTACCAAGTCTTTCGAACGCAGTGATGCAGTCACATCCAGGCCAAGACTTCCAATGAACACCATACGAGCAATGTAGCAAGGAGCTACTTCAATTTTCTAAAGCAAAAGCTTTGAAGGTCCAAACTTTTATGTAATAAATCAAATGGATCTCCAGTCTTGCCAAGAAGCTGTAGCCATTTGGAATAATACACCACGCAAACAAGACTTTGACCATTATACTTTTGTTCAAATCGGTCAAAAAATGACTTCTTATAACTGCAAATGTTAGGCAAAGGATAACTCATGCAATGCCATAAATGAACTGGTAGTTGTTCCAATGCTTAATAGTTACAAGATTATATATGCATTATATGGAATAGAAGTATTTAAGAGAAGGCAAAGAACTAAGATTTTTCAATGATAATTAAGAATCATGAATATGAGTTACTTCTACTAGTAATATTTTTATTCATTATTTATTTAATTTTTCATATGATTTGACATGTTTTTTAATATAAAGTAGTGTTATGTATTCACAAGTAAATATTTTTAATGTATGTTTAATGGTTGATAAATTTGGAAAAATTTACTTTTTAAGCATGATTTTAAAACCTTTGTCTTCGGAATGATGAAAAAGCTTTTTTAGAAAACAATATTAAATTTATGAAATTGAAATAAATATACAAGTTTTTGCTATTGTATTTTTGAGCTAAAGTTAGTTTTGTATTGTAATATTCTATATTGTGTATGCACCTGCCTGGAGACAGCAGATGGAAAGTAGGTTGTAGATAAATCTGGTGCAAAGTATCTCTTCTCTTTGAGATTAATGTATTTGTACATTGTCTCTGACAAATAAAAAACAAACTAAACTAAACTGATTGTTGACTAGAATTTGCCTGAGCACTCACAGAGCAAATCATTTTGAATGACTGAGTTTACAAACATGGGTTTTCTCTGGGTATACAGTTACAAAGAATTCTAACATTTAAACAAGTGAGAAAGTAACTGGAGTTTACTACTACCTCTACCCATTCACACAACCCGAGCAAACCTGAGCCTCCTGCTCACTGATACCCTACTTACCTAGGGATTCACTGATGAATTTGAAATTAAAGATAACTGTAAACTAGATTTAACTAAATAACTTGTTTTTTTGGGTAGTTCATTCAAAACAAGACAAACAATATTCCAAGCCAAGTCTTAACTTTCAATCTTTTAAAAAATTTGTATAAAAAAAAATTTTTAAAAAGGCAAAAACTCAGTCATTAAACTGTGCACCTCTCATAGTGGTAAAGAACATGTGTCAAATTTGAAAAGAATCGGGTGAATAGCCTTCAAGGAATCAGTTGAAAATTAATTTTAGACAGGCAGAAGAATAGACATCTATATATCCCTGTCGTATATCAACATTTAACGTATTATTGACAGGATACTCTGAGATTCAGTACTACACTGTTTCTGACCAGCTTTAAGGATAAAATCAGAGTAACATTAAGTAACAATTGTAGAACAGACCTCACACTGTAAGTTTAGATCATATCAAAGTGAAATACGGTACAAAAGTATAGAAAGCCAGCTGAAAAATGCAAATTTTCTTAAATTGCTAGACATAAAATATGTTCACAAAAGCAGATTTTGCATGAGAAAGAGGAAGAGAGTTATGATGCCAAAGAAATACAATATACTGAAGGTTCCAGTTTCAAAACTTCCTTAACCATCAGTAGCAGTAAAAACCTTTCCACCTTTGTCAGTACAGGGTTTATACAGATTTTTCAAGGTCAAATTTAAGCACTTTTCAAGCACTATTAAGGGTCATTTTAAAATTTCTCTAGCCCAGTCCCTTATTGTTGGAGTAAAAAATATATATTCAGAATTATTTTTTTCACCTTTTATCACAAAGATGTACATTGTGTTATGCTATAAACATCTAGAACTATGTTTCGTAATTGCAAAAAGTTTAGAAATTAAAGAAAAACGCAAAGTTTTATCCAGAAAAGGAATCCATTTGGTGTTTTTCTGACAAAGATTAAGGTAAAAATGTACCTGGAGTCGACCTGGAAATTAGTTTTATTTTTCTAAATATATCACCTCCCTGTAAGGAGCTTTGGCTTGAAATCTAACCTGGCAGAGTTAATATTAAAAATAAATACATAAATTATATCAGAGGCATAATTTCAAGCCCTTAAACTAAATTTCAAACCTTGAATACACAAGAAAACACAAAATTCAAGCATTTTCAAGGATTCCAAGAACCCATATGAACCCTGAACTGAGGTCCACAACAGCCTAAATGTCAATTTGTCAGTTTCATTTTCCATTAATAACACAACAGCTGTGCATGTGGTCACATTTCTATGTTATGTTTCAAATGACAGCTGACGAAATGTACAAGTTTGAAACAGACTACAAATGCTTAAAACAATATTTTCATCATGTATATAATGACATTGCATACTCTTTGCCACTTCTGAGACACACAGCAAATAATAATTATTAAAATAAATACATGCCGTGCTAGCTTTTAATTTAGAAAAAGCCATTAAATAAAACATCTTGGGAGTTATGAACACCATGCTGAACATACCGATTATGAAGAGCATTACAGGTGTTAATGTTTTTCCTTTTACTCACCCCGCGGTTGTTCTGACCACTTCAATTCCAAATGAAGGGTCTCTTTTACGTTCTGAAGCCCTGGTCAGTTCTGGTCTCCGCCCGGCAGTGCTGTTCATTCCCACAAATCCAGAGGTTCTGGGATCAGGCGCTGAGGAACGTAAGACAGGACTTAGAAAGGCAAATATTTCAAACAGATGTAGCGCATTTTCTGCAGTGTGTGTTCATGCTTACTAGTAGGTGTTGTACTCTGGCTGTCCTCTTCACTGAGTGTGCTCAACTGTCTTTGGAATTCTACAAAGAAAGAATATGTAGCATTTAAGTCGACTAAAGTCATATAGCCCAAATTCACAGTCTGTAGAGTTTATGTCTATCTGCTTCATTAACGTCCAGGTGGATCAACTGCAAAACTTAAAACTACCAGAAGGGGGAGTCATTTTCTCAGATATGGACAATTTGCTCTTGTTTCTTGTTTTTCTTCTTTAAAAAAATATAGTTTTCTATTGATGTAAAGATAACTGAGTCAATCGTCAGCCAACTCCCACGGCACAGCAAATTAATTTAAAAAAAAAACAACAAAAAAACGGGGGGGGTTAAAGGAGCAGGTAAAGAATTTTTACAGTTTTGTTGCATAAGAAATAAGTGAACTTAAGTTAAGAAGAATAGAATAGAATAGAATAGAATAGAATAGAATAGAATAGAATAGAATAGAATAGAATAGAATAGAATA
>JAPTGZ010000011.1:10032165-10043520 GCA_029814645.1 Fowleria isostigma | reverse complement strand
AGCCTGTCAACACATACTGCTTGTGTTTCCTGTTTGGAAGAGATATTAATGTGGACGACAACTCCAACTCTAACTCCGACTCAACTTGCTTTCTCTCAGATAAACAGAAGATGTGCCTTTTGCCTGTCAGCCCTGTTTGAAACTAGAAACTAGATCCTATTGTGGCAGAGGTTAAACTGAATGAAAGGAGCTCTGAGTCTGACCCCGAGTACCCCGACACAATCACAAGCCCTCAGTTCACCAGAGCTAACGCCGTGAAGCCACTGGCATAAACAGAAGGCTTTCATGGCTCCGTGGCTGATACATGTGTCTGTCACAGCCCACTGTGGACACAGCCCAGTGGGGTCAAAACTGGTCTGGGAAAAGCTGACTGGAACCTCACAGCTCTGAGTCTGGCTAGCACTTCTCCTACGTACTGTACCTCTGAACTGTGTGGAGGATCAACATGAACATCAGTGTCCTTAACCTCATCCACCATGTAATTTCATTTTTAGTTTAATTTCTTTTAGGCTAATATCCATTTCAGTAGGTTTGGAGTCAGTGTGGATTCAGTAAGAGATATTTAAGTCATAATGCTAGTTTAACTGGATATGAAAGAACATTTCCGACAAATAAGGCTGAAAACTGAACAGGAAACTCTGGTGTATTATTAAAAATATTAAGGATTACATTAAAAACCCACCGGAAAGCAGTTACATTAATGCACTTGACATGATATTCGACATTCAACGCAATCATCAACTACTAATAAGTGCTTTAATTAGATTACATTACATTAGACTGATCCTTTGAGCAGGGCCTTCAGGAAATTGAGGCTCAACTAGCAGCACAACATTGGATATAAATACAAGAAAAACTACAAAAAACACCAAAATAATAACTCTAAAAAAGAAAAACAGTATTGGATAATTTAAAAAAACAGGCAATTACACATTATAAACTACTAGTAGAAACAAGTATCAAGGAGGTAATAATAAAGTAATAATAATAATAATAATCATCATAAAAATAAATAGCTCATTATGCTGTATATGTATGAACATATTAAATATGCATGTATGTAGTTTAATAATCACAGGATAAAAGTTATAATAAGGTGATAACAATAATAATAATAATAGTCATAACAATATATTATAATAAATAAGTGTAGATTTCAAGCTTTCTTCATATATATTATTTTTATTAATCATATTTATCAATCAATATAGAAAAGAAAAGAAAAGAAAAGAAAAGAAAAGAAAAGAAAAGAAAAGAAAAATATCACAGAAAATAATGAAAAACATAGGCATGTGTAAATCTATATCAGTCAATATCAATATCAGATCATTCAAAGACAATCAGATCGATTCAGTGTTATTTATTTAGGTCAATATTACAGATCAATATCAAATCTATACAACTGTTGTTGGTTGTTTGATTCAAAAATAAGGATTGAATTACAGATTACACCCTGTATTGTTAAGTTTCTCTGTCAAAAGCATCATGTCCTCCTTATCTGTGATTGGTTTACTCGGCGCCTGTTAGTCCCGCCTTCATATTTGGATCCAAGCCCCATGATTCCAGATTGTTTTCTCAGGATTGAATACACTGAGGAAACAGGATGGCTGGACAGGCTGCAGTTAACCCACCATGTAATGAAATAACGCTGAACAACAAAAGTCTAAAAATACTATTAATCACATTTTGTTTGTTAATGGTTACTTAAGCGCATTTATTAATAGCTCGTCCCACATGTACGCCAACACGTGGTGACAGCTCTGTTAACAAAGAGGAACTCTGTAGAGCAAAGATCAAGCTGTCAACTTGTGCCCCAGACTGGCATATAATCAGGACTGTTACTAGGCAGGACACTTCAATAAAGACGGTGACACTAAGAGGATTGTGGGAAGTCAGTACCTTTTAGCTTTCCTTTCCCATAATCCACTTGATGCCTTAACTTCAATACAGGAATTTAGAAGACAGTGGCATGAGGCCGTTACACAGAAGTCATTTAATTTAGTCCAATTTTCAGGCTAAAAAGATATTTTTTTACACAAATTAATTAATTTCACATCATGTTTGATAATGATCTGAATGATTTTTGACCACCGGCAACCAAAACCATCTACTGATATTAACTGTTTAACACCTGTTGATCCATTAATCCTATCAATCCATGTAAATAATTGGTGTAAAATACAGTTTTTCATCTTTTCATGGTCATCAGATATGACCCATTTGGATGTTCAGAGCTCCGTAGTTACCATGGAAACACCGTCAACATTGATTCACCAGTATAACCCATGGAGTTGGATCAATGACAGTTGATGAACACACTTGGTTTTACGTTAAATCACTGATATATTTGCTTAAAAAGTCACTTTTCTTCAGTTTTCTGTTTTTGGTATAATAACCCTCAACTTTAATCAGCGCTTTTATGAACATCTACATGATCAGTGAATTAAATACAGGAAAATACATAATGTTCACTGAAAGAAACACAAAATACAGAGGATAATATTATAATATTATTATAATATTATTCTATATCTATTTAAAATAGAGATAAATCACTTATGAATGATTAAATCTAGAGAAAAGTTTATTTGGGAACAGACACAAAGGTGACAACACAGTAATATAATTTGTTTATAATATGTATTAAAATATGTCTGTTTTTATGATTAAAATGATGATTTTTCCAATAAAACAAAGGATACAAACTTTAAAATGGTTATCAAGACAGGATTTAAGATGCATAAATAACTTGTTTGATTTCTTGCCAAGTTTCACTGATGAATCTAATGTTTTAACATGAGGAGGGAGTCTATGTGGACATGAACTAACAGTCTGTATAGTCTATGTTAGCGTCGTATCAGTTTACAACCACCGTGCCCACAGCGTTCAGAATCATTTTCATCTAATTTCGTTTCATCTAAAAGTGAGGTTAGGGTTAGAGCCAGCAGTGCAACATTAGCAGAGGATGGGGTTGCCAAAAACAAGCCAGAAAAACACAACATGCGCACAAACCCAGGCCTTTCAAACAGGGAGTGAAAGGCCTGACACAGGAGAAAATGGAAATCTTGTGACACAGAGGATGGGTCCAACACTGCTGAGATACAGATACTAATATGGAAAGCAAAACAAAAACACCTTATCTGAAAGGTGGGGAATTTGCATTTCACAAGTTCTGCTTTAAGAAAAATGTAACATATTCCTGAGACTTCAAGGTGCTTGCTTGTCATGCTTTTTTCTTTAGCTAAGATAAGTATATGTGACTTTTTTTTTTTTTTTTGGTGTTGACGATAAAACACTAAAAAAAATGTGCATTTAATTTTTTGGACATATCAGCCAGTCCTTGGAGACACCATCACAAATATGAACTCATATACTATAGTATATGCTGGGAGCAGAAGGCACAGAAAAATTCAACTGGATAAATTGAAAGATAATGTACATCAAGTGGGTTATTCTTGTTAAATAAACCCTGACAGATGATGCAGGAAACACAAGAACTCATGCTGCCTTCACGTGCTATCGGGAAAATGATCCTTTTCATTTGATTTTGAAATTACCAGTGCATTGTTTTCACAGACTGATCTCATGAAACTGCGTTGTATGTAGGGATGCAAATTATTGATTAATTCATAAATCATTAGTTGGTTGACCTTAATGATCAATTAACGATTAATTGATAAGCGGTGATTTTCCTGAGAATGTAAATTTCTCTTTCAATAGGGTCTATAAGAATAAAAGATAAATATTGTTTATATTCATAAAAAATCATGTCATATTCATTAATGATTGATTAATTGAACCATTATGAGTACAGTCCAGACAATGACACTTATGAAGTATAATAACTAAATAACCTCTTGTAAGTGTTATAAAAACTGCAACAGGTGGAAACTGAAAGCAAAACTTATCGTTCCGACTACCAGCTACACTGCCTCTGTTACACAGCGGACTTTACACAAAATTTTCACAACTTCTGGCCACAATGTGGGGCAAACAGATGGGCCGGTCAGTGTTTGGTTCCATCATGCCCCTAAAGCAGGGGTCTCAAACTCCAGTCCTCAAGGGCCGGTGTCCTGCATGTTTTAGATGTTTTCCTCTTCCATACACGTAGTTCAGTCAATGATCAGCTCTTCATCAGCTCTGCAGAATTCTGATAATGACCGTCAGGTGAGTTGCCCTAAAGCCATTCTGATCCATCAGTGCCATGATCTGGTTCGATGACCGGCTACCTCAACCACCCCATTGTAACACAGCAATCAACAATTGACAGTCATTTTAATTTAAGCGAGCAAATTCTTATCGACAGTTGATTTATTGTTTACATCCTTAGTTGTATGTCATGTTGGCGTGTAACGATGCACCCGTTTGTACCGTACTGTTGTCACGGAGCGCCCATCCCCCACCCCTTCGCTGATGTCCTTCACTGTACCGAAAAATGTACCAAAGATGTATCAAACCCAAGACCCGTGTACTGAAAATGTACCAAACCAAATTTTTCTGTACCGTTACATCCCTAATGTCACACCAGTTCTTATGGTATTTGGCGTGCAATATGTACACATTTTTGACCTTTCGTGTATTATTCAACGCCATCTGATCACGAGTCAATGTCCTCCAAGATCTCTAGTTCACATAACCTGAACCCTGAGTGTATTGGCATTTGATGCAGCGTGAACATGCTTCTAATGCGTACAGATAACAGGCCAATTAAAAGTGGCGTGTATATTTATGCAAGTCATGATATCACGTTGGTGTTCAAGTGGTTTTGTTGTCATAGCAAAATTAAAAATGGCCGACGCACAATTTATTATCACCTACTACTTGGGTAAAACAGTTTTGGATGTGTTAAATCATCTGCTAAAGTTTTTTTTTTTCATTCATCTTCCGAACTTTATCCTCAATATGGTCACAGGGACATGTATACACTGACATATATAAAAACCAAGAACCAATCACTCACATTCACATCTATGGGCAATTTAGCTTCAACAATTAACCTAATTAACCTTGGAAGACCATGCCATCTGTACATATATTTTCCTTTTGTAAATTTTTTTTTTGCAAATTCTGTATACTGTAAATGTGGAAAATAATCAGCTAACAGCAGTAGAACGGTAATAAAAGCAGTGTTTAGAGGTTGACCAATATGGGTTTTTGTACAGATAATGCCGATTTTTTTTCAAATTTGGTCATCCAATGGCTGATATCTACAGCCAATTTTTGAGGCTGATATTTGAGGCCAATTTTTCTTTTTTTCTTTTTAACCACATTGACTGTAAAATACAACTGAAACACACAGATAAATTTAATTTCTATGCAGCAATATAAATGATACATGTACATATAGTACCCTTTAAAATTTATTGACCTTCAAGTGTTGCCCACATGGTGCCTGATCAAATATATTACAATAGTTTTATTACTGACCAAATATCGGCTTTCAAAATAAAATTAAGGTCAATGGCTGATATTGAAATAAATCAATATATTGTTAGTCCCTCATTGTTCTCTGCCATGTTGAAAAGGTCAAAGGTTATTTTCATCTCTGCAACTCCTGTATTAAAGTTTTATCCCAGTTCTTCAGTAGAATATGCGACATGAGGGAGCGTTCATGTGCAATTTTTGAGTTCGTAAGAAGTATGCCCCAAAATTCCCATAGCACATGAATGCAGCATAACAGGTTCTAATGTCTGGGATCACCAGTGATGTTGGAGTGCCTTGACAGGATAGAACTAAAAGATGAACTGAGAGTAGAACCAACAGCTGTAACTTACACACATGTATGATGCAGTCCTGTCAACTGTGACTCAGTGGTAATAAAGGGGAATTACCCTGTTTAAGGTCATTTCAAATAAACAGACCAAAATAGTTTAAATATGACATGAGAGCCTAGTACACAACAGCACCTTTAAAATGAAAAGCTCCAGATGTCCAACAGTTGACAGTGTGTTGAGGTTTTATAGGCAGACGTTCACAACAAGTGTGTGTCCTGATGAGAAAGGCTGAGACGGAGCAGAAATAGACGACGCTGAACTTCACAGAGGCTTAATAGCGATGTCCACCTGCTGCGCTATTCATCACAGACATGTGTCGGCTGCAGGCTAACCTACAAACCGTCAGCCTCGTAACAGACACCGACTCAGACACAAAGGGACACACGTCAATACGTCAAAAGATGGATGGGCTGGGGGAGACGAATAAAACCGAAATAATACATAAGAGCGGGGGGAAGGATTTCTCCAAAAGTTACGAAATGTATCTCTCTCTCTCTGTCTCTTGTTCAATTCAATCTCTCGCTCTCTTAATATAATTAAATCTCTCTTTCGCTCCTTTCAATTCAATCTCTCTCACTTCATTCAGTCTCAATTCAATTCAGTCTCTCTCAGTTCACTCAATTTCTCGCTTTCAATTCAATTCAATCTCTCTCAGTTCAATTCAGTCTGTTTTCTCTCAATTCAATTTCTCTCACTTCAATTCAATCTCTTTTCTCTCAATTCAATTCAATCTCTCTCTTTCAATTCAATTCAACTTCTCAATTCAATTCAATTTCTCTCTCAATCAATTCAATCTCTTTTCTCTCAATATAATTCAATCTTTCTCAATTCAATTCAATATCTCTTTTGCTCTCTCTTTCAATTCAATTCAGTCTCTCTTGCTCTCAGTACAAATCAGTCTATCTCTCTTAACTGTATTCAATTAAATCTCTCTCTCTCTCTCTCTCTCTCTCTCTGAGGTATGTACTGACATACAGCCTCCTGTGGTCTTGTTCATGCTGATTTGAGATAAAAACATCAATATTAATACTAATGGTTTTAATATTCTTTTGTATCCCAGACCCCATTAGAAAATAAACACCTTAATTCAACGTGTCCACATACTTTTGTCCATTTGTGTATGAGTTAAACAGTTGTGCCATGAGGCACGCTTCCTCTTTATTCAAATAAAAATTACTAAATAACTAATCACTGCTATTTTTTTCTTTTGACTTTATCTAATTTTATACTTGTATGTCTACTTTTTTGGTTGAGATTGTACCTGTTGTGTGTTGTAGAAAAGTTCATTTTAATAAATGTGTTAATGAATGAATGTTAATCATCAATAAATTATGTTTTTCTGACTGAAATGTTTTCAAAAATCACAAAAGTGCATGGATATCACGCTAGTAAGTGTCACTAGGATCATTCCAGTACCGACCGTTTAGTGAAATCATATCCAGTTTGTTATATGTTTCCTCGTGTATTTCTGATTTTACAAAATTATGTGCCTTTGAGCATACTCTTTTTTCCATTCTTTATTAAGACCCTCATAAAATTCCAGACTTTCCAAGATCTGGAAAACAAAATTTCAAAATTCCATACTTTTTTAAGTCTTCCAAGACCTGCACCAGCACCCTGAGCACAGTCAGATGAACCTGAGGTGGAACTGCATAACACACATCACATGCTCACATCAGGGGCCTGGACGCTGTAAACAACTACAAGTGTTTGTTTTCATCTGAGTTCCGTCCTAAATGGGTTTTGCAGGGGGAGTTATTAATCGTGTAACATCTAAATATTTTTCCCAGATTTTGTGTAAACACTGTTTTTGCCCTCTGAATGGAAGTCAGTGCACAGAGACAGCTCGTCCAGCTCGTCTACATTTCATACATTCTATTCATTCATGGTTGAGAAAGCACAAACATCCTGTCTGTGACGTCACCCGTGGGACTTATTGCTTACTCTGCTTAACCCACAAAGACCCAAACAGCCACAGACAACTACAAGAATCAACTGATCTAAACTGTTGAATACCTTTTGTTCCACTAATCCCATAGTTACCATCATCATCATCATCACTGATTCACCAGTAAAACAAATCGAGTTGGATCAATGACAGTGGATGGACACACTTGGTTTATGTTCAAATAATGGCATATTTTGCTGAAATGTCACTTTTTTTTAATTTTCTCTGTTTCTGACACAATAACAATACATTTTAATATGAGCTTTTATGACAATCTACATGATCAGTAAATTGCATATTAAAAAATACCTAATTTTTACTGAAAAAATGCATAAAACAGAACATAATATTGTTATAAATGGTGGTAAATAACCCCAGAAAAGTTAAATATTGAAAAATAAATCATTTGGGAACAGTCAGTTGTCTTTAATCCCAACATCTATAGGACTGATAAACATAAACCCTGCTAAACGACCCTGAGCTCTCTCTTTAACCTGTTTCAGGTCTGGTTTTAACTCACTCATGTCTCCATGCTTTTAGGTTTTTAATTAATTTTACTTTTTAAGAATGGGATTATTCCATTTTTATTTAATGTATTACACCAATGAATTGTATTGTTTTGATTTTATTATTTTTTTATCTAAGAGGGAAGGTGCAATACACAGATTAAGTGCAATACTCAATTGTGATTATACTGACTTTAACATGTTGTGACTGTGTTTGTGATTGTATGTTTCTGAATGTGTATGCAGCAAAGTGAAGCACTGTTGTTCAAAACAAATTTCCCATTAGGGACAATAACGTTTATCCTGATCCTGATCCTGAGTCCTAAAAGTAGCACTTGGTCTTTATGGGTTGCTATCATTTGTAGAAGATTCTCTGTCCTGTTTGTACTTTTATTTATTTTTTTAATCACTTCTATATTTGATGGTTTTTTAATCTCCTATTGTACTCCAATGCAGCTATGTCGGATAGTGACAATAAAACTTATTAAATTAGAAAGAATAACCAGTGGAAAATTAGCAGTAAATGATATGCAGCATTAGGATAAGATACATTTTTCGACAGGCCCTTTGGTATTTGTGTCTCTTTCTGATCACTTTAGCAAATATTCCATTATGTGTACATAGTAATCAGCTCCCATGTCCTTATGTACAAAACTGAATTAAAATAGTGATTCAACTGCTGAATATCCACACTATAGTACATTTTATATCCAAATAACACTTTTATTTATTTACAAATATTATATCTTTGCTGAAAAAGTCCTCTTTTCTTCAGTTTTCTGTTTCTGATATCATAACTCTCAACTTTAATCTGAACTTTTATGAACATCTACATGATCAGTGAATTAAATATATGAAAATACCTGATTTTTACTGGGAAACGAAATGCAAAAAAAAAAAAAAAAAACCCAGAAGATAACATTGTAATAAACGGTAATAAATCATTTAAGAAAAATTAACTAGAGAAAAAAATAATTTGAGAACTGCTACAAAAGTAGCACTGGGTCTCAGGGTTAAAGCCTGTACATCGACTTCACCTACAGGACTGTTTTCACTTCTGTTTTGATCTGATAAGCCTGTGCAGAGCTGTTCACACATGTAAAAGTAAAAGTACCACACTTTAAAAATACTCCACATCTAAAACCTTACTTGATTTAGATGAGTATTATCAGCAAAATATACTTGAGCATGAAAAGTAAGAGTGGCTGTGCAGTAAAATTGTCCGTGTGTTTTGGGTTTTTTTTTTTGGATGAATGCAGTTTTGTACTGATGTGTTTGAAACATTTTACTGCTGTAGATGTTTATGTGAGACCCACATCTGAAAAAGCTTTTAAGGTATCTGGAAAACAGCTGTGTAAGAGCACATTTTACAGCTAATCAAAGAACATTCTATACAGTTAAGAAGAATGAGAACAATCTCCTCACACATAACAAGAACCTAAAACTGTCAAATAAAAAGTACTATATTTGTCTCAGATGTAGAGGAGTTAATATGCAAAGCTGCATAAAATGGAACTACTCATTCATAGTGGTTCTCGATGGCAGTGAAAGATCCAATAACATATAACTGGGTAACTATCAACTTAGTTCCTGTTATGCCATAGTGAATTGTGAACATCTATATCTGAATTTAACTATTTTTCTTATATCTTCCTGAGACCCAGTAATGCATTTGTGTCCTCTTTAGTGGACAAGAGTTTCAAAACGCTGTCCAATGCAAAGGACTTTCCTTAAAAAAAGAAAAAAAAATAATGAATATGGTAAAACTGTTGCATGTTGTTTCTGATCAAGGCAATAATTTAATGAAAAAAATGCCAAAACTTTTAACTTTCTGGTCTCAGGAGGTTAATGTGAAACAGCACTGACTTGTAAATGCATGTGAATAATAGAGCGATGCCATATGAAAACAAATGACTTTCACCTGCAAAATGTTGTTTACATTTCCTAACAGAAGGTCAGTCAGAAAGCACAGACCTCCTCCAAGGCCAGTAGTCCACTGTTCTACTCTGGGTACTCAGTATCCCAGCTACTTAAGGCCGAAGGTGGGGTACACTCTGGACATTTCGCCAGTTCATCACAGGGCTGAAATATAGAGACAATCACTCTCACATTCACACCTATGGACAATTTAGATTAACCAATTAATCTATTAGTGCATGTCTTTTGGATGGTGGGAGGAAACCCGAGTACCCCACACACACACACACACACGGGGAGAACATGCAAATTCCACACAGAAAGGTCCCACCCATTGACTGGTGTTGGAATCGAACCCAGGACCTTCTTGCTTTGAGGCATGAGTGCTAACCACTGCACCACTGTGTTGCCCACAGTCAAAATTTAAAAAAAAACAAAAAACTAAAATACAATTAATGGTTGTTTCAAATACAAAACAAAAATTTTTACAGTAATTAGCAAACAATTTTACAGCACTTTATTGGCAACTTTTCTTGCCTGGTGTTTCTTGTAAATTCTACAGGAAATGTGTTACAAATATTTCAGAGGTCTGTCTTTAACACATGCCCTAATTTTCTAGAATAGAATAGAACAGAACAGAATCTTTAGTTTTGTCAGTAGTCGTTTGTCACACAGGTAAACAATGCACCACACACTGAAATTTGACCTCTGGGGCCTTACACAAGGGAACACCAGTCCGCAGGGAATCAAACCGGCAACCCTTTGGTCACAAGTTGACACTCAAGCCATCTAGGCCACGGCTGCCCACAAAATGTGACTCAAACCCACAACCTTTGAATCACCTCTCTAAAGCTTGCCTGGAAGTCCAATGTGCTATTCATTGCACCACAGAGCCATCAATATTTCCTTGACCGGGAATTGAACCCGCAGCAGTGAGAGCGCTGAATCCTAGCCGCTAGACCACCAGGGACTTGTACATGTACCAAGGTTCATGGAAATTGATGCACTAGTTTTGTGTAAACCTTCAACAGACTCTTAACTTTGAATAAATCTCCTATTGTGAAACGCTACATTTCATATTTGAATTCAGCCACTGTTATAAAGTTTGATTTTATAAAAAGATGACAATAGGCAACTAGAAAAGCACTCGGAGAGCGCAGACCTCCGCCAAGCACCACCGTTCCCCCATTTTTCTAGGTGGTGCTAGAGA